>JAVIWB010000262.1:0-142903 GCA_031893035.1 Dermolepida albohirtum | reverse complement strand
AGTTCCATTCGTGGTGCACTACTTTTTGTTTTTGTTCTTGTAAGTTCTGTTTGAAGCTGTTTTGAGCGGTGTGGATCGCGTACGGAGTTTGATTTTCGTACAATTGTTTTTTCGCCGTGTTTTACCAGGTGCGACACTTTGAAATTATCTGCTGATGATGACAACTTGGTTGTCGAAATGCGTATACAGAATTTACAAAAGTTAATGTGGAAAGGGGTTATATATCAACCTTATTGATCAAGTCAATCAACCACAGGCTCCATCAAATTCAACAACTCTAAAATGGTTAATATTTACTAATACTCCCGTACCAGTAACTGCGCCTGATTGTAAATTCATTTCCCTTTTTTTTTTTACTTCACATGTGCTTTTTAGAGCTAATCTTCAACTAGATCTTTGATTATTAATCTTCAGAACTACTTCCGATAATAAAAAAATAAAACCATTTGCTTCTAATAACCATTTATCTCGTCGCCATAATGTTGTGTACAGGGAAAATGACGGGATGGTCAAGATATAAATAAAAAAACGTGCTTCTGATCTAACAACTGTATTCCATTTTTATTGAACACACAACTTGACTACTATTAACAACGCACATACAATGCCAACCTTACTTATTACCGTGCTGCCAACTTATAGTAGATACATTACAGAATGAAATAGTATCTACATAAAATATCCACTTCTATAATGAATGTGCGACGTAACATATTTACTAAATATAAAATAACAGACAAATATTTTCTTAGACTTGCTTTTGTGGGTCAGCAATTATTTGTTTATTACTCTTTTATATCCTGACGCCAACAATTCTTAATACAAACATACGTGATTAATTGTAATTTCGCTGTTTGGCATCGTTTCATAACTATTATGATTAATGATCAACAAGAAATTTCTTATATTAAAAAAGTAAGATATAAATATAGTATGGACATATGAACAGAAATTGAATGTGACAGAAAGATTGGATATTCGGTAGATCTGCCGAAAAAATCGGTAGACCTGGCAGCACTGGATAGATCTGCCATGAGTAAACTTTCAATTTACAAGGCAAACAATTTTATAATTAACACTCCAACCGTTCTAGCGCCTCGTTTTCTCCTCTATTTAAGCGCGTAAATTTAAAATAAGCTTCCAGTAATTTCTAACTAATGTTTGATTTATCTTATTAGGCAAGCTTTGTTTTTACGTGGTTTGCATTATTCGTGGTTTCTTTGTGTTCATTTAGATTTTTTCAGTTTGTTTTTCGTCAAAAGCCAAAATTTATTGTACAATAGGTTCCTCTTAGAATCAATTTGTTAATCGTAATAAGTAAATATTGTTATCAAAGGAATGTATTTTGTTTTGATATATTGTAAGCATAATTTTATATATTTTGGTCCAAAGTTAATTTTATTAATTACATTACTCATTTTTTTGGCACAAATATAATGAACTACTGGTAAAGGGTGTAATGTTCAAAATTCAAAATCATTGGCTTTTCTCTTCCCCAAGCTTCGGTTTGTCATTTAAAATATTCGTTGGTTCACTGCATCTTAGTATTAATTTTAGATAGTTTATAATTATTATAGTGTTAAGTTCAAATAGCTTCAATTATTTTGATGATAATTGTGAATTATTCACAATAGCTTCGTAAGAATTTTGTCATTTTCTGGGAATTTTAAATTTAAATTCTTTAGTTATTATTATTATTGAGATTATTTAACTTCTTAGTTATTGGTTGTTTTTAACGTATAGAACTTAGGTTTAGAGGGTGTAAGACTTAAGCTAGCTCGAGTTTGGTATTTTTAGATTTTTCTTTCTTTTTCACTTTATCAATTTTGATATTCTAGTTTTCTCTTTTTGGATTATTGAACGTAGTAAAACGGGATTTCTCGTTAAGACTGTACCTTTTTCTTTGCTTCAAGTGACACCGTGGCCTATTAAGGCGGGTTTCCTTCAGAAAGACGAACTCATTTACGAGTTGAAATTTAGGGGTTTAGAGACAAGTAATTCTAGTTCGGTGAATCAGTTGTGCAGCCAACTGAGATCGTTGTTGCATAGGGAAAATGTCAACGCTATTTTGACATATCCGGGTCTCGAAATAAATGTCGAAACTGAATTAGGAATTCTTGGCGCAAAAGCAATGGATTCCGAATTGTGTGTGAGATCCTATGAGGTTGAAAATCTTAGACAGTTAGATACGCGCGTCTATCGTGTCCACAGAAGAAGAACATAGGAACGTTAAGCCCTTTTGGCAACTTTGTTGGAACGTTTGGACGAAGTTGATTCCATGAAGGCTTCAGCGAGTCAGGCTATGCGAGACGCCTTGAATCCAGTTCCGTCAGCGCCTGAGCTAGTTTCACTTCCTGACCCCCACCTTTTCCGATTCGGCTCACACGATGAACTCTACCGCTTGTCATCATCCTTCGTATCTAGCGCAACGAGTTCAAAAGTGAAAACTCAAATTTGATGGTGATTCTCGTGTATCAGTATACCATTTTTTGGAGAGCGTAGAGAAACTTCGAATCGCTCGTGGAGTTTCCGAATCCCAGTTGCCTGAGTCTGCCATTGTTTTATTCAAGGGTAGCGCGCTTATGTGGTTCCATTCTTTTCGGCGTAGATGTATAATAATAAGTGGGAGTCTTTGCGGGACTTGCTTATCAAACATTATAAACCTTTGGGTTACAAGGCTAGACTTTTCGAATATGTTCAAAGTCGAACCCAGGAGCGTAATGAGAGTTTTTTTCAGTATTATTCAAGCATATTAGTTTGCGATATAGCCAATTGTCTGAAGATATGCAACTAAACATATTAATACGAAATTTAGCTCCATTTTATATTATGCAGTTACCCACCATCCATGGTATTGCAGACTTATAGGACAAGTGCTTCAGACTCGAGTTCAAAAAACATCGGGCGGGTCATTAAAAACCATTTTCTCGCCGACGTACTAACTAAGTTGAACCTGACTTGACTGCATTCGTATTTCGGACTGTAGTGCTTTCGGATCCCGTTCTCGCTCATTAGCTTCTGTCAGTGCTGTACAATTGTGATCAGGTTGGTCATGCCTTTCGTGAGTGTTTCGCACCTCGGCGGACCTTTTGTTTTAAATGTGGTACACTAGGTGACACGTTACACACATATACCTAGTGTTCGAGAAATTCTTCCAGGAGTAATTAGGAGGTCGAGTGGCCCCTCCGGAGGTGTTGTCTTGGCCAATACGGAGAGAAATTTGATTTATTTAGACTTCGTCATGTCTTGAGTAAAGGGCAATCAACGACTCTATTTGACTGTTTCCATTATGGGATTTTCTTTATCCGGCCTATTGAACTCTGGCTCCAATAGATCCTTATTTGCCAGAGACCGTTAACGTTGGAAGGTAAAGTTCATATTGTTGATTTTTTGGTGTTCCTAGATTTACCTCAACAGTCGATCTTAGATGTTGCTTTTGACATTATCCCGGACCTACGTAAATGATGTCGGCACTTTTCAGAAATAGCTCCTGATGTGTCTATTCAAAGAATAAGTAGTAATAGATCAACTTATCGCAGAAAAAAGGACACTTACGAGTTCCAGTATGGGACGTACGTATTTGGTTAGTCATTTTATCGAGGAGCTTCCTGGCACCAAACCGATTAAGTAGCACTATTACCCGGTTTCACCGTCACCCATAAGTATGCCTATCCCTTGCCCCTGATTTCCTCTATTATGAAATAACTTCATAATGCTAAATTCCTTAGCTCATTAGATATCAAGAGCGCATATCAGGTACCTATTGCGGAAGACTCGATAGACGATATCGTTATTGCTAGTAAGGAATTCGAATTTCACTTAGAAACTTTGCGTATTGTATTTGACCATCTTCATGTAGTAGGTTTGATTGTCAGTTTTGATAAATGTCAAATTTGTAGACCACGTTTGAATTAATTAAGATTTGTGGTAGATGAATTAGGGTTAAGACCTGATCCGGAAAAGGTCGAATCTATTTTGAGTATTCCGCCGCCACGAACTGCCGAGGAGGTTCTCCGTTTTGTGGGAACTTGTAGCTGGTATCGCAAATAGTGCATAAACTTTGCTTCGATTATGTGTCCCCTTACTGCTTTAACTAAAAAGGCAAAGTGGTGTTGAAGTGCCGAGTGCGAGTGGGCGTTTAAAATGTAAATGTTCACGTTGTGTACCACACAATTTGACAACCGCTCAAAAAAAAAATAATTTGACAACCTCTCGCGTCGATTGGTGCTAAGAAATGTACAAAAATACAATGGCGGTGCTTCAAAGAACATTTATAAAGTGGTAAATCTTGGATCTATACGCATGATCCCGATAGTAAACAGCAGTCGACTGTGTGAGTATTCCAAGATGAGCCAAAACCAACAAAAGTTGTTCGCGCTCGAAGCACATCAAAACAAATGGTCGCCTGTTTTTTCGGAAAAACCGGTCACGTTGCAACCGTGCCGTTAGAAAGTTGTAGAACGGTAAATTCCGAATGGTACACAACTATTTGTTTGCCAAAAGTTTTTGAAGAAATAAGGAAAACAAACCGACAACAACAGATCATTCTCCACCATGACAATGCGAGCTCTCATAGGTCGGTTCAAAGAATTGAATATTTGACCAGGCAAAACATTGAATTGATGAGCCATTCGCCGTACAGCTCTGATCTAGCACCCTGTGATTTCTTTTTGTTTCCACACGTGAAGAATAAACTTCGTGGTCAACGATTTTCTACGCCGGAAGAGGCGGTTAAGGCATTCAAAACTCATATTTTGGAGATACCGTCTTTACAGTGACAGCAATGCTTTTCGGATTGGTTTAAATGAATACAAAAGTGTATTGATTTTCAAGGAGAATGTTTTGAAAAGCAATAATTTCATAATAAAAATTTTTTTTGCTATTCCTGAAATATAAACAGGTACCCCCCTGAAACAAATTGGTCGGAGAGAACTATCCAGTTTTTTCTGGGTTAGAAGTAAAAATATTATATAACAACATAGCTATATAGTCGTTTTGTAACACGATTATTTTAGCATATGTACTATATACTTGCAATGTAATACAAAAATGATACCACCACAATACCAATTTGGAATTTTGTTATACCTGAACGACGGTCAAATTCACTAAACGATCATATGCATTTAAGGTAATGTCGTCAACAGACATCATCTCAGTCGACTAATAGCATACAGTAGATAGAACCTACTACGTGCAAGGATCCTAGGTAATTGCTATTTTGTATTGGAAATAATTAATTATAGTAATATATTTCAGTTGTTATACATATTTAATATTATTTTGGAAATAATTGAGAGGTCATTGAACAAATGACCCAGTTGAAAAGCCGCCACTGTTTATCATCGATAATATATATTGTTTATTTATTTAATTGTTACACTCTCTATATATAATAATTTCTTATATCGTTTTTAAGATTAATTTATTTAATTTAAAATACAATTCGATCTTGAATTCCTAAATTATTATACTGTCATTATTTGTCCGGTCCTCGTATATATATTCAGATGCAGAGTCCTTTTGTGTTAGTCACGTACGAATGGTCAAGGCTGCAATAAACACCGAAATCAGGTACCAAAGACTGTGCTTGAAGTTACCAACTTTTCACTGAATTCGATATCAATTTAGTTATATTGATTTCTAAATGCAATTCGCGATTCAAATACCAATCCCGATTTGGTATTTCTTTTACACAGAATACACGTCTACTATTCTGTGTAGATAATTTGCTTAATGCTTATATTGAAGTTAAGATCACAATTTTAATATCTGCCAATTTGCTTCCCGCCAGTTTAGCGTGCCTATTCTTCGTGTCATTGTTCCGTTCAAACACGACACGCACACATAGCCCCTCAACCTAAGGGTTCCTTATAAAGCCACAGTTCGTAAGAGAACAACTCTCTTCGCTTTTCTATCGTCATCCAGACGACACGCGTCTTTCACGTGTTTGTGGCGCGACCCTTTATTCGCGCTTCTTGTGACCTCGTGTTTTCGCGTTCGCGGAAAATACAGTTTCCTGATCCAGGATAGATACATATACACAAACACGCAAGTACATATATGCATCGCCCGATGCACATTTTAATCTAACCTTTTATTTTATACTTTATTAGCAGCCTTCGTACATCCAGACTTACCTTTTATTACAGCTTTGCTATTACGTTCATCATATTTTATTTGTTGCTCTCGTTCTTGTTAACTATTTCTATTTAACACATTCAAGCTTTAAGAATTAATTTAACTTGCGAATAAAATTTTAAAGGCATTCCTGTCGTTTTATTTCAACTAATAATCTTTCTTTCAGCTTAACACACGTCCTGGACTTTTGATGCTCATTGTACACAACTATTAATTATTAACTCCTCACCTCACATTACATTAACATTGAATTAACCTTCGTTCATTTTCAAACACATTTTCATTTTCTCGTTAATTAAAAAGGAGGAGGTAATATAATTTTATACTAGAACTAGAAAAATACCCTAAAATCGAAATCAAAAATATTTCATTGGAAAATATGTTACTTTATCATCTGTACATATTTCTATACTATCATAAGTATTAGGTGCGCAACTAAGTTCTCGCTGTTTTTCAAGATATGGCTCCAGTAGTAAGTGCTGGTCGATTGTGACAACCAAAACATCATGAACCAAGCTTAGACATATGGTAAACAAACCGCTTTGACACATTAGTGATTTTGTTTTTGCGTCATATACTTTTGGTCGTGTGAAAATGTCTGATTTTGTGCCAAATAATCGTCATTTGCGGGAAGTGTTGCTTTTCTTCTTTCATTCGAAGAAAACGGCGGCTGAAGCGCATCGAGAACTCCAAAAAGTTTACGGATATGCTGCTCTAAGTGAAACAACGCGCCGTCGCTTCAAAGACGGTGATTTCGATGTTGACGACCGTTCGCGTGAAGGAAGACCAAAAACCTTCGAAGACGCTGAATTGGAGGCATTGCTCGATGAGGATCCGTGCCAAATGCAAAAAGAGTTTGCTTCAGCATTAGGAGTTACCCGCCAAGCCATTTCCCAGCGATTGCATGCGTCGGGAATGATTCAAAAACAAAGAACTTGGGTTCTTTATGTTTTGAAGCCAAGAGACGTTGAGCGTCGTTTTTTCGGCTGTAAACAACTGCTCCAGCGGCAAAAAAGGAAGGGTTTTCTTCATCGCATCGTTACGGGTGATGAAAAATGGATTCATTACAGCATCCCAAAGAGAACAAAATCATGGGGACTGCCCGGTCATGCTTCTACGTCGTCGGTTCGGTCGAATATTCACGCTGCGAAGGTTTTGCTGTGTATTTGGTGGGACCAGGGCGGTTTTATTTATTATGAGGTGTTGAAACCGAACGACACCGTCACTGGGGAACGGTATCGAACTCAATTGATGCGATTGAGCCGAGCACTGCGCGAAATGCGGCCACAATACGAGCAGAGGCACGAAAAAGTGATTCTACAGCATGACAACGCTCGGCCTCACGTTGCCAAACCTGTTAAAACCTACTTAGAAACGCTCAAATGGGAGGTCCTACCCCACCCGCCATATTCCCCAGATATTGCGCCGTCCGATCATTACTTGTTCCGTTAGATAGCACATGGTCTGACTAATCAGCAGTTCCGCTCATATGAAGACATCTCAAAATGGCTTGATTCGTGGATAGCCTCAAAAGACGAACAATTCTAGATGGGAAAGAGTTGTCGCTAGCGATGGGCAATATTTTAAATGATTCATTTGTAAACATTTTTTCACAATAAAGTTGCATTTTCATCAAAAAAACAGCGAGAACTTATTTGCGCACCTAATATATTATTATAATTATTGACAAAATTGGTGCTGTTACTTAAATGTAATAAGTACTTAAGTGGCATCGCAAAAGATTTACTTTTTAATATTTGCCTTGAAAAACTCTAATTTCAACCAGTCTATACATCGTATATGCAACATGGAACTTTAATAAAATTTCTGTTCTCTGGGACTGTTCTTCTGGGACTCGAACTCAGCATCGCATTTTCTCCGGGATAGTGCTCCATCCATTAAACAAGTATTAACTATATAGGTTATAAAAAATTTTCACATTACCTTCTTTATCTGTCAAATTTTACATTTTTTATAGATAATAGCAAATAGTTGCTTAAAATGTGAATATTTACATATCTAAATATGATATTTTTATACAAAATTTTGAAAAATAAATCATGAATTATCAAAAAGATTCTTATTAAATTAGCACGTTTTTGTTGTTACTTTAAATTACACATTTGAAAATTGTTTTGAAATATTTAAAGCAGTTCTCTTTTTTGCAAAAATCGAATAATTATAAAGTTATTTCCAAATTTTTAACATATAACAAATGATACAAAAATTAAATTTTAATGTACATCTTTCTTGACATATGTATGATTGTCAATGCCTTTGATGGGTCTGTATTTGTAGACCTAATTTTTGAGATATACCCATAAAAGTTAATCCAAGGAGTAGATATGTAGAGCGTGATGACTTTGAATTTTCCGAAAATCTTCTCTCTAACTATTGGGGAAGAGATAATTAAGAAAGTTACGAATTTCAGCTATAGTTTGTACCGCATCTTTTGACGCGGTATAATGCGGGTTAAAAAAAATATTCTGGAGAAAATGCATGTGCTCTCAAAATTAAGTTTTCCTCGGAGTAAAGATTACCCAACGATTCGATTATTAAAAATTCTATACCAGTCATAAGCTCTAAAGGAGTATTGATCGCGTGCTTCTATGACAAAATGGATATTTTCGTCAACCCACTTAACGACAGTTTTAAGAATTAACATTTATATTTGACGAAAATTTACATCTAGATGAAGGTCTCGTAGTGTGTTCTACGTTCTCAAATTTATTCGTTTTCAAAGTTCTTCTGGTCTTTGTACTTGGTTTAATTGGACGATTTCTCGAAGAGATTATATGGCTTCGATAATAACCTGTATTACTGCTGGTTTCCTTCAACATTCGTCCAAAAATTACGAGGAATTTTAAATTTGTTTTTAACTCTGCCCGAACTTTTACATTTTTTTAAAACTTTAGTAAAGATTAACTGCCAAATTAACTGCTAAAAATTGTTGTCGCATCTCTTTGAATTTTATAATTTTCATCAACAAACCTCTTATTATTCTTACTTAGTTGACTACAATATGTTAATCGCATAAAAGATAATCTCCTTTTCTTCATATCTGAAATCTTGAAAATATTTCAAAATAGAAAAATTCAATCTTTGCAGAAATTAACTTGCATTTAGTAATCTAATAGTAATATATCTTACATACAGTCTTAATTAAATATATTTCTTAATTTTCGAGAAATAACTTTTTGGGTTTCAGAAAAACGTCATTTTTTGTTAGTAAACATTGTTTACTTTAAACAACGTTTAAACGAGGGTAATAAGTTGAAAATTAATAGAAAAATATTCTTTTTTCCATGTGATATAGATTTTTGGAGATAAAATTGCATCATTGTAATAATTTACTTCATTTATTGTTAAGAGAATTTACTTTTATATTGATAAATATTTTAAGGTTAGGGAAACACTATTTTTCTTTCATTAAGAAAAAAATAGCAACTATTACACCCATTATTAATTTCTGCTCTAAAACCCTTGATAACAAGACAAGATTCGAGAAATTCAATTTGAATATTTAATTATTACCTTTACTGAAAATGTTTCTGTCTGTTCTTGGAGATAGTTATAGTGTTTCATATTTACATTAGTTTATTCATTTCACTTTTTGTACATAAATATATGTTATGTAAAAGATGGGTAGAATACAAATGTACAAAGTAGAAATATCAGGTTAGTAGTTGCAAAAATACCAATTTTTCAATATAAATTAAAACGATACTTTTTCTGAAAACCGTATTCCTAAATCTGAAACGAAGGACTGGCGGATGTTTCCACACATCGTATGGTAAACATAACTACAAGTATGAGTGCAAAAGGATCTTCTATAACATATTTTATGTCAGAAAATTATATATTTTTGCATTATAAACGACTTTAATGATCTTATTTTTATTGCATTTATTTTCATGGTTTACATTTATAACATCTATTACCGTTAATTATGTCGAGAACGACCGTATACAAATCAATAATTTATATAATTATATGTGAAAAGAGTATTTCAAATAATTTGATCAATGTTAAAACAATTCATTTTAGTAGATGTAATCCAAATCTTGTTTCCTTTGCCACTCCTTGAGTGCTTTGGCAGTTTTTGCATTATTTCCCATAGCTATCCATCCCATTAATATTCTGAAAAAAATTGATAATTAAATTAAATATGCCTAGTATGGTAAACTTGTTTAAAATCCACGACTTTAGAATGGTTTGGTAAAACTTAGTATATTACGGTGATGTGCTCGTTAAACTTTTATTTACCCTAATGCTTATTGAGAAAAGTATATACAAATTTTGGAGTTGTAATCTACATTACGAGATACTCTCGTACAGCATATGTAACATTTCAAATTAAGACTCTTTTTGTGAATTTTGTTATAAACTTTGAGTTGAACTTGGGTTCTGTTAAATAAATTAGGCCTAGTATTTCAAACAAATAAATCATTTGTTTTCAACTTATAAATTATGATTTATTAAATTCAACATTATTACAACAACATTATACATATATACGACTCTAAACAATAATATTATTGTTTAGAGTCGCGATAAATTGATTTAATAGGTGTCAATGTTAGACGAGACAACATATAATGTTCTTCGATCGTGACGGTATATGTTGTGTATTGTTATGTCTAGTTAATGTGTGGCTTTGATAATTTTCTTGGTTCTCCTGAAGAAGCCACCAAGCAGTGGCGAAATATAGAGAGTCTAAAGAAAAAAAAATATCAAGTCTTTCAGTTCACAGACCGAATTACCTACTAGTTCCTTGTTTATTATATATATGTATATACATACATATATACATACATACATACACGCGTGTGAATGGAAATTATGTGATATTCGACACAATTAAACACTTTAAATAAACACGAAGCATATATTTTTTTCTTGCAATGTGAAATGAATTTGTACTTAATAAATTTAAAAATTATGACTCTGAATTATGATTAAATACAAATTTCGATTATAATGATAAAGTTTTAAAAAATTTGTCTTTGACTGTAAATTAAATGGAATAAAATAAATATACACACAATCAATCATGATATTCATGACCATCGTCGATCTATTTGTTGTGAATTATGACTTCATGTGTTTTATATTATAATAAAAGCTCAAATTACTTTTTTAAACTGTAACAACTATAATTAAAATAAACTTTGACTTTTTTCTGTTTTAAATAAATATAACAATGTTACGGGTTTATTTTACGCTCCGTTCATATTTACAGGCCATCGCTATATATTGTGCAAAGATTTAATGTACATATTAAAATTAAATAATTTCAAATTCTTACTCGCTTTCCTCATCTTGCATGGCTCGTGAATGTGCATTTCATTGAATTTATTTTCATTTGACTATGGGTCGTTCCTCGTTAATATTTTAATTTTGTTTTAATTAATAGAATTTAGTTATTCAAGTCGAATGATTATTGGTGCTTATATTGATTGGAAATTATTTCCGGTGGATTTGTAATTACTTGGCCATATTTGTGTGCATTCATTTTTTTCTGAATACATCACACCTTTAATACCATAAAAGCAAGATGGTTACTGTTGTCGGCTTCTTTTAATCGATGACATTGTGTGAGTTAACAAGTATCTTCCTTTACACCATTAGAAGTTCAACTTTGAATTATTAATTCTGTTTATTTTATTGGAATAGTTCATTACAATTCTTGCAACGGCTATGTTAGAATACTGTGACAAGATTGATTGATTTATCATCTTAGTGGAATTAATCAGATAAATCGGTAAACTCATTGGATTAATATTAGCATTTTACTGAAGGGACGATCTTAATTCTCTTAATTAACCATCAAAACCAATTGTACGTATATAATCTATAAACTTTGTGTCACATAGTGGCCTAATTCCTCACTTCGTTTTTTTTCTACATTAAGGGTTTGTTTCATTCACCATCTTTGGTCATTCATTAATTGTCGAACGGACGGAGTGAGTGTGTATATGAAGATCCCACATATCTGAATAAAAAGATAGAGCTCAATATGCAGTCATAAAGTTTAACGTAGTCTAGGTATGTTGTTGTTTTCTGACTCTTTGAGGAATTTGAGTACTAAAACCTGGGATCAAGGACGTTTGTACTATTATTATTTTTATATTAGTTTATTGTTAATGTTATTTGATTCTTAAGACAACGGCTGAGTTTTTATGCTACCGTATAGTTTAGTTACGGGATAGCGTAAGAGCATTTAGATCCTGTGTTGTGTTATCTAAGCCTCAGTGTAAATTTAAGAGCAAAAAATTAATAGAAGGTATTCATATAATAATCTATTTACATATATATTTCCTAGAATTTAAAAGCTTATCTAGTTATTGACTCGTAATACATCCTTTATTATTAAAATACACTTGTATAAATTAATTAGCTTTAATTTGATTGATTAAGGGCTGCGTTAATTACTAGCTCTTTATTGTCTCTTTTTGTTCTTTTAACTCTAACTACATTAAGGGCTTATAGTTAACTGAATAACGAACGTATTTTTTATCTATCGTTGCCTCAATATTGGCTTAAGGACTTTCAAGGTAACAATATTGTGGCGTCCTTTTAGAGCTTATTAATAACAGAAAACTTCCCCCGCTCCCTCCCTACTCTCCGAATCTATTTCTTGAGCTAGTTAACACCCTGGAGGTCAAGAGAAAGTATCGTTAGTTAGGTAAGGATACGGGTTTATTTATTGTTCTATTAAGCGCAGGATGGAGAGTTACACGTTCTAAGCCTTTTTGTAAATAATGGCTATACTAATGTGCTAATTCCTGTCTTCCTCTTGTTTTTTTTCTTTTTCTTGACGCTGTTGGTCAAGCATTTATAAGTGAGTGAACAACGTCTCCTTCTCTCTTTTGTAAACCTACATTCAAATAGCAAGTGTTTCGGAAAACAAGTGTGGTAATTCCTTAATTTAGCGTTGTTACAAATTACGAAAGAAATTTTCTGGCGATTGTATGTTGGAGCAAAGACACGCCAATCGATTATATTTATCGACTCGCGAGATTCATACGTGGTATGTAAATAATCGATAAATTACGATATGGGATTAAAAAATCCACAAAAGAGAATTAATTTTGATTAACCTGACCCTCTATTTATTTGAGGTAAGAGTGATGAGTCTTCGTATTACTTATGTTTAATTTAACTTTTGTTTTTCTTTTACGTTACGCGCAGGGTCCTTGGAAACAGTGTGAACTGTTTTTTTGGCGTTATCTGGAATGGAATTCCTAAGATAGTCAAAGTAGGGTGAATGAAACTGGTTAGCAACTAATCCAGAGGAATTAAATTGGGGTAGGGTATTTCGACATTAAAGTGCTTTGTTGAGGAAGACAAGTAGCATTCTGTGTGATTAAAGAATCAACTCGGGCTTGTGAACAGGTTGGGATGTTACTCTAATTTCGCTACCCTATTACCTTTAGTTCAGGGACTATACAAGATAATCCTATTGTTTCCGTATTGTAAACGAGGGATATGTTACCCTCCGGAAACGATATTATAATCAAACGTATACAATAGTTCATGAATTCATATTGTAAATTTTCCTATTAACATATATTATGCAGTTAGTAATTTTATACAATAGTTTTTGAATTTATATTGCAAATTTTCCTATTAATATATATTATATAGTTGGTAATTTAAAAAGACGGGTTAGTACTCAGTGTAATAGTATGACCATTAATTTGTACTGAGTAAGTAAATAGTGAAAAGAAATGAATAGATCTAGTCTTTTCGTTTATTAATATCAATAAAATTATATGACTTTTCTTTCATTTTTTTTAATTGTTAATGAAAACTATTTAATAGGTGGACTATATATTCGTCTTGTGTGAACCAGTTACTATATACGTATACTTGGAGGAATCATATGATCATGTTCTGTTGTTTTTTTGCTGTAATTACTTATTTAACTGTCTCAGATGAGATTGTGTGCTACATATTATATTATTAATAGTTACATAATTTTCTGTTTTTCAATAAATAAACATATTTTCTTATATCAAGAAACTCTGTATCCATCATTTTATAAAGATTTTTCATATATTTCATAGTAACAGTTGTCGAGTTGTGTTATTGAATTTCTTAATTTTTTTAGATAAAACATTAATTGTTATTGACATTTTTATTCATACATGAACTAGTTTTGAACCGTTTTGGACCGATTCTTTTATTTTACTGTTATTGTTACAAAATTGGCGCGCACGAATTTTGTTCTTATAATAAACAAATGCACATATTCTCCTAAAATCCTCGTGCTTCAGTTTTGGCACGCATTTCTAGGGATTTGAATGCAGTGGCTCCCATTTATAAGATCTTGTATTGAGAAAACTCTCCATAATTCTCCGATTACTGGCTAGATTCAGCCCTAGAAAAAGCCAAGGATATCCTTCAGGTAGGAATTATGGGCATTGTAGTATTAATATGTACACTAGTATGTAGAGGGGCATTGTAACAATTAGAATTGAATAAATTAATTACTTAATGTATTCATGGCTATCGTCCGTCTAACAGTAATGTTTAAATATAAACTTGATATAAAATTGTATTTCCACGCTGTACAAAATACAATTGTTATTCCGATTCATATATCTTTAATCAAAATTATTAAGATAACATCGAAAAAATTCAAACAAGAAATGAATTATTTAAGAATTCTAATTGAAATTAAATTAATTAAAGCATCTTTAAATGTTATTATTATTCTACAGAGGCATCAAGCGTATCTGATCCTTGAAAATAAACCTAATTTTGAATAAATCAAACAAGTACTATGCGAGCAAAAATTTTTAAATTTTTAATAGGTGATTCTTTGAAGCGAAGAACTGCTCCCTCAACAATTCATCAACTGCGCATCTGTCTTATATACGAGGGTAGTTTGACAAGTAGTGAGAATGGAAAAGAAAAACGAATTTTTTAAATACAAAATAATTTTTATTTTTCAATATATTCTCCTAAAAGAACAATACATTTATTCCAACGGTGCTCCAATGCCTTTATGCCACCTCTAAAATGCAATTCCAGAAGGCTTGCAAAATACTCATTTACGAAGATGATAAGCTCGTCGTTAGACGAAAATTTCTTTCCACCTAGTGCCGTTTTCAATTTTGGAAAAAGGTGGATGTCGGAAGGGGCTAGATCCGGTGAATAAGGCGCATACGGTACTAATTGGAAATGCAACTCGTGGATTTTGGACATCGCAACTGTGCTGGTATGCGAGAGAGCGTTGTCTTGGTGAATTACCATTCCTGACCGCTTAGCACGAACCTCAACATTTATTTTTTGGAGAAGTTCTGCATAATGTTGTCCGTTTATTGTGGCACCTTTCTGAAGGTAATCAATGAGCAAAATACCCTTTGAATCCCAAAAAATTAATGCCATCACCTTGTTTGCCGATAAAGTGGTTTTCGCTTTCTTTGGAGGTGCAGAACCACGTTCTAACAATTGTTTCGACTGTTGTTTAGTTTCGGGTGTACTGTAGTGTATCCAAGTTTCATCGCAAGTAACAAATCACCTACAAAAATCAACTGGATTCCGCTTATAAAGGTCCAAACACTTATTGGAAATGCGCAAACGAGTGAACTTTTGATCAGTCGTAAGCAATCGCGGCACCCATCTTGCCGAAAGCTTGGAAAGGCCCAATTCTTTCGTTAAAATGTGGTGTACGCATTCTGTTGAAATGTTTACCATGTTTGCTATCTCTCTCACTTTGAGTCGTCGATCTTGCGTAATAATATTATGGATTTTTATAATCATTTCCTTAGAAGTCACGATTTTGGGTGCTCCAGAGTGCGCTTCATGAACACAGCTTGTTCTACCACGTTTAAATTCATTTACCCATCTAGTTATTGTGGCGGATGATGGAGTAGATTCACCTAATGTTTCCCGTAACTCATCTTTTATTTCGGTAGCTTTCATACCCTTAATTACGAAGTATTTAATCACCGCACGATACTCTGCTTTTTCTATTTTAACAAAACGACGTGTTGCTTCTTTTTCAATCAGCTGTCAAAAATAAACTAATCAACCGATTTATCTAAATATCAATGTGTCATTCTCACTACTTGTCAAACTATCCTCGTATCCCTTGTTGAATTCTTTAAGGTGCTTCTGTCTTATATATCCCTTGTTGAATTCTTCAAGGTTCTATTGCACGCAAAATTTAACAATAACCCTTATCAGTTTGCACGCCACGCTTTGACTTTTGTCGCCAATTCTTCGGTAAATATTTGCACCCCTTTCATACGATATTTTATATTAGAAACATTGACATTTTATATACAGACGAATTGACTATTTACATAATATTTTATTAAACAGAAATGAAATTGCTGATGGATTTTAACCTCAATTGCCATTGTAAGATATTAACCTGTCACTCAAATTATTGTTTATTATAAGCCATCTTCTTTTGTTATTTAGTAATCTTACCTCCCGTAGTGTTATTTTTCTCTGGTGTATAATTGTTCATGATGGAAAAGATTTACAAAATACAGGTATCTCTTTGCCTGTACTTATCATCTAACTGCTGGCTTTCTCTGGAATATTTGTTTTCTCATCAAACTACCGGATAGTTCTTGGCGATGTACTTATATTTAAATTGTTGCTAAAAGTAGCATTTTAACATACAATGGAATTATTGATTGTACTGATATATATATATATTTTAGGATATTAAATCAATTTCAATCAATGTATACATTTTTAGAGCTTCAAGAACTATATATAAATAAGAATATTTTGATAAATATTTCTTGACAAAATCTATTAGATTCTGAGATATTTGTAAATGTCTCACTGTGCTCCTTAGGTCTGAAGCAAGATTACTGATATATATTATACATATTCTTTTTAACATAAAATTAAGTTTCTTAGAAATGGAATGTACGTCTCACAGATGTAACACGTTTGTGAAAATTGTAAAAATTTTACGCGGTGCAATAAAGTACGTAAGTAAATAAAGTATTATTTCAATTTCTAACTAAATTTTACGTATATTGAATGTTGCTGCATTTTATAAAACTATTTACTTTCTATAAGCTTAATCCAAAAATACATAGCAATATGTACGTATGATTTTTGATACTATGAAGCATCCCACGGCCACGATGCAATATAAATTTTAGAGATATTTACACCGCTCATCCTTAAACAGTACCCTTAATTAAGTGTTATTTAAATGGGACATTAAATTTCACCACCACAATTAAAGTTACAGTTTGGTATGTGACATATTTGTGTTAGTAACATCAATGCTACTAAATATTTTGGGGTTATTTTTAGGGAATCAAACAAATCTGGTTCCTTTCAGAGACTATTTGACTCTGGGAAATAGAAAAAAGCGATATAGGGTGAAATTCGGTGAATAGGGTGGATATTCTAATACAAATTCCTTATGTCTGGCCAAAAACTTCTTTTCAGATAGTGTGCTGAAGCGTTTTCTGATCAAAAAACCACAATTTGTTTTTCCACAGTCAGGTTAGCATCTCTTTACTCGTTTACGAAAGGTAGTCAGAACTTTAATGTAATAATATTGGTTCATAGTTTGACCTTCAGGTACCCAATTGACACACATAATTCCGACCGAGCACAGATGTAGGGTCCACTTCAAACGAAAATCATGGCTTAATTGAACGGCACATAACCTTGACAATTACAGTAATAGAGGCGAAGGATGTCATATGATATGGTAGTATTTACTATTTATTTATATATTTATTTATTATTTTTTCGACGCGCTCACAGTTTGTTTGCAGAATGATCAGTCGATTTTTTAGTCACACTTCGTATATATACATCAATAATCTATTTCTTAACATCATGAAAATACTCATATAACAAATACTATTATATACAAATAATAAGTTGTTAGTTAATAGCTAAATTAAAGAAGACGTATCGAAAAGTATATATAAAGAATAATATAGTATTACGAAATTTCTCTATTCTTGACAGTTACTGTTACTGTTACAGAAATCTAGATGAGAGAGAATTTCAACCATGTTATTGAAAGTCAGAAAATAGTAATGAAAATGAGATAGAAATAATTAATTGTTTGTTTTACTATGATAGTCGTTTTTACTACGATAGTTGTTTTACTATAAATAAGTTTATAAAATACGAATATTATATTCGAGAACAGCGCAAAGATGAACACACTGCAAATAGTAGACAAATAACTTAAGAAGTAAAATTGATAAATCGAAATAACAATGACAGTCTACTACTAAAAAACAAAATAAAAGCTTTACATTAATATTAATAAATGATAGTTTCGTAAAAACTGAACATATAAGTACATATTTGTTGGAGTTAACGAAGATATATTTTCTTCACAACCAACTTTTTTTCTTGTTAAATTTGTTACGTAGAATTTACTTGTTCTTTCATCTTTTATATTTTTTAAAATTAATAAATGTGTCTTATATGGGCATAATATTTTTGATATAATGTAATGGTAATGAAATGTATAAAAAATCAAGGATAAGGAACTAAAGGATAGTATTATAATTTCTTATTCGACTACGTACATATATAGTTTAGTAGTTGGTGAGCCCTTAAATCTGCTAATATTCTATTGATTTATGTATATTATCTTCACACAGAAAATAATCCAGAAATCATATTTTAGTTGAGAAAATTTCCTCAAACAAAAGGTAATACATATAATATATATACCTGTGTCTACACAATATCGGCAAACAAATAATTTTGTATAGCAACTATACATATATATGTACATTAGAACTGGCAATAGACCTTTGTAATGGGTGATTCATTATGTTGTACTTTTCCAATAGCGATTTTTTGACGCTATTTTAGTTAAGTATTGTGTGACATTTTATTATGAAAAGATTCAGCCTGCCACAGTGTCTACAAATTATTCAGCTGTATTACAGCGTTCCAGGAGAAATGGATTTTGCGCGCTGAGAGCAACTTATGGATTACGTAATCTGCCCACCGAACGCACAATTCGCTATACTATCGAAAGACTTGAAACGTAATTTTCATTACTGGATAATATGCGACCAAATAGACCACATCCAGCACGTAGGAAAGAAAGTATAGCAATGGTAGCTTTGACGTAGATCTCAACAGCGTAGCTTGTCGTATGCCACAACTTGGCGTATTTTACGTAAAGATCTTAGTTTAAAAGCATACAAAATTCAAATCGTTACCGTTTCAATCTTTGAGCTCTTGAAAAGCTTGAAGGAGATCCACTGTTTTCAACCAAAATTTTGTTCAGCGATGAGACCCATTTCTGACTTGACGGCTACGTCAATAAGCACAATTGCCGTATTTGGAGTGCTATTACATCCACACAAAACCAGGGCTTGGTGTGGTTTATGGACAAGTGAAATCATCAGTTCATATTTCTTCAAAAATGAAGATGGACGCAACGTAACTGTGAATAGCGCCCGTTATCGCGCCGTGATAACGGACTATTTGCTACCTGAAATTGTAACCCGTGATTCCGACGAACATTGATTCCAACAAGACGGCGCGATTTGTCACATAACGCATTAAAGCATGGCTTTATTTCGAGAACAATTTGGTAAACATTTAATTTACATATGTTATATGTATCGACTATTATATTAGTAATTATACATAATGTCACTGCCAAACTACAAATATCAA
Source organism: Dermolepida albohirtum (assembly GCA_031893035.1). NCBI lineage: Eukaryota > Metazoa > Arthropoda > Insecta > Coleoptera > Scarabaeidae > Dermolepida > Dermolepida albohirtum. Next base: position 123,103 of record JAVIWB010000262.1, on the reverse strand, counting down.
TTTGCAGTTCCAGTTTAGATTCACCTACAATATCTACAATATTACTTTATGTGCTAGTAGCTGAGGTTTTAATTATTATTATTGAATTTATTCTTTTGCTATCTCTAGGTTGCTGATTAAAGGGAAAATAGCTTATCCATATTTGAACAGTAATTGATTAAATGATTGCCGGTGAAAGTGAAAATCAGTATTTTGTCGTTTAATGTTTCAAGGTTTTATGGAGTTTGGTCAGTTTCAGTGGATATCGTAGACTGTGGACATTAATTTTTAAAAGGTGAATTGCTAGAGCAATATTATTGAATTACCGAAGGTGTAAAATATTTGAATTTGTTGCAAAATGAGATTATTTCTGCAGTAATATTAATGCCAATTTCGAGGAAGTTTGGTTTGAACATGACGGTTGTCCCGGGCTATCCAGACCAGTGACGGAGTTTTTACAAAGCACCTTCCCTGGTGGTGCTATTGCTGGAAATGGTACAATAAAATGGTCATCTATATCGCCAGATCACACTCCTTGAGAGTTCTTTCTATGAGGTTATATACAAGGAAAGCTGTACCAATTTAAAAGGGTAAAAAATTAGAACAGTTGCAAGAAAGAATTTTGAGAGTTTTCGAAACGATCGCTCGAAAATGTTAGGCGATATTTTTATGATAGTATAGGTTACTGTTTGGCTAAGAAGGGTGACATTTTTGAACCATTTAGAGCGTAACATTATATAACCTTAGTTTTATTTATCATCACAAGAAGTGAACGTGGAGATACAGAGAAGAAATAAGGTAATACCAAATCCTCTATTGCCTCATCTTATAATGAGATGATAAATAAGACAGCGACTCTTTGTGCTTGACTAACATCATAAAAATATCATTAAGTGTGTCTTTAATCTTTGTATACTAAATAATGTCTTTAGTGTGCATATAAAATTTCACATTTGAACATTTTTTAACATTTTATTCACACACTTAGTATTATAGCACAATCTTGATTAGCTAATAGTCGCTTCGTAATAAAAGTATTATAGCTGTCTTGATTGTTATTATAGAAAACCAACAAGTAACGAACAAGTAATTTAATTAGTCATATAAATACTGAAATTCTTTATGTAATCACCTGATCACCTTTTGCCGATTATGTATATATATATATATATATATATATATATATATATATATATATATGTATATTCTCTAGACGAGCTTTGGGTAGTACCGCTGTGAAAGTACAGGATCGAGCAAGATTTAAGGGTCGTTGGAAATACTTTGTAATAGTTATGGGTACATACTAAACTACCACTGAATAAACCACTTTCAAGTCTATTTCTTCGGGATGCACTCTTTCGCTTTTTTTGTTTATGATTGAAGTACTAAAAGGTATTAAGAGTTTTGAGTAGAACAATCAGCAGAGTAAAATACACATCTTATCTTTTAAATATTTAAGCAAGAAAGTTCGCTCAAATCTGGCGAGCGAATTGGCCGTTGATCTAAAGCTATACCTCGATCATCAATTTAAATGATGCAATCAATACGATCACAGCAACAAGAGAATGAATTCGTTGATTTTAAGCATGTATTTATGATACTAATTAAGATTATTCTAACAGAGTGGTCATTTTAAATAATATTTGCAGCTCATAAAATTTTATGAATTATTATTAATGCGTTTAATATTTATTTAACATTACTTTCACGACACTTGCTTTTATTTGTTATCGGTTATTATTAGTATTGGTTATTAATTGATACTAAATTTTGCTTCGCACCACTGGATTCCAAACTCTTAGTATTTCAATCATAAACATAAAAAGCTGAGAAGTGCAAAAAGTGCACATAAGTGTGGTTTTCTAGAGGATAGTTCACTAAGGATAGTTTAAAAAAGTACGTCCCTAGATTACTGCGGATCATTCCCAATGACACCTTCCTCGATTTTGCACTTCTATAAGAAAGAAAGATATCGCTTGTAATATTGAATTTAGGACGAAAGGTATATTGTGAATAGTTTAAACGACCAACACCAAACTATCTTTTACTGTATTTATGCTTCATACTGACCTGTTCATTATTTGCATATTCTTCGATCGTTTGCCAAATCCATGAGCCGTCATTAAATCCATTTCTGCAAATCCTCTTGTTGGTCTATTTTGTTCGTCATTTCTTCGTACTTCTGATTTGCGTGTTCTTCTGCTCTGAACATTGTTGCATAATACAATAGCAAATATTAAGATACTAAAAAGGCGAAAATTTGCGGAAGACATCCTGCAAAAAATAAGACATTTAGTAGACATCTTGTTTTTGATCTTAAACACGGGCGTTTTTTCTACTAAGTAGGATTATTCTAACAGGCTAGGCATTTCCAAACTTATATTATTTAGGAATAGATTACAAAATATATATTTTAACACTGAAAGTTGTATAATTTAATAATTATTTCCATACTTTTATTTACTTTCCCTTTTTTCATAACAGCTTTTTCTTATATAGTTACGATCGGAATTCGACTTATATAAAAATTATAATACTTAATAAAATATATTTATCGTTTCGACCATTTCTTTCGTCATTGCCTTCCTCAAAACAATAATCATTTTTACACAAAGGTATAATTTGAACTTGCAAAAAGGTACGTTTATTTTTAATATTCTAAAAACAATTTTTTAGTGATTTTCGTATACACTTTCTAATATATTACTATTTAATATTTACGACTAATATACGGATGATATCAAAAGTAAAATGTTAAATATCATTCCAAATGAATTATATATAAACATAGTGACATAAAATTTAGAAATAATTTCGTGCTCGTAACGGGAAATAAAAATAGGAGATAATAAGGAAGATAAAACTGATGCAATAATAGAACTAATAAAATAACATTGTAATTAGAATTCCGGGAAACAACAGGCATATAAGGTAATGATAAATAATTTAATAGAAATACATAAACAGATAATGGAAGAAAATAAAATAATGAAAAGGGAAATGGAAGAGTTGAAAACTAAAAGAAGTTAGAAAATGAGAAGAAGACAAATAACATTATTGTCAGCAGCGTATAAATAAACAGCAAAGACACAAATACCATTAAAGAGGAGCTGGAAAATGTCATCAAAACATACTTGAAAGTCGATGTTAAAAAACAGTCCTACAACCGATTGGAAGAAATAAATATGTTGTTGTACAAAACAATAAGAAAGTAAAAAATGTTATAAACAAGAAAATATTCATTAATAATGATTTAACTGCGAAAGAGACAGGTCCAAAAAATATCAAGGAATAAAGAAAAAGAAGAAAGAAGCGAATATAGCTTAAAAGTGGAATATCGTAAACTAAAAACCATCAAAAATAAAAATACATTAACAAAACGTAATAGTCGAATTCACAAAAATTGAATAGCGGACAACATAAGCGGATAACGGGCACGAACATGACAAAGGAAAAGAATATGAAAAAGGAAAGCAAAAATAAAAATGAACATGAATTTAAGGAATAGAAAATAGATACATAGAAGTTCAAAAGTATAATGGAAAGAGAGAGAGCTGGAAGAAGAATTTAAAAAAAGGAAAGTTTTGGGAAGATTTGACAGTAGCAACTAAAGAAGCAAGAAGAATAATATTCATAGTTGGTGATTTTAATAATAGAGTTTGGAAGGAAGACGAAAATGTATTATTGCTTCTAATCTTTTCTTCGTATTTTTCTATGAACCTATTATACATTTAAAGAATGTTAGATTGTTGTATAATGTATGATTTTATTATCACAAACACTCTCTTTAAACACAAGGAAATATACAAATATACCAGAGAGGTTAAAAGTAGATGTGAAAAATGTATAATAGATTATATAATATATTGGTGAAGAATAAGAACAAAAGAATAGTAATGGACGCAAAAGTTAAACGAGATCCAGAAATAAGCAATGACCATCGTTTAGTAACAGACATTAAAACAAATAGTATTATAGTAAAGCCAGATAAAGGAAAATTCAAACTGAAACTGATCAGATCATTTGAATTACAAACAGGGACATTGCGGGATAATATGGAAAAGCAATAATAGAAAAACAGAAAATACTGAGGAAAGTAATATGGATAGAAATGAATACCAATTCTGGAGCCATTTTAAAAATCTAGAACAACTAAGAAAAATGTCGGTGAGCAGGAAAATAAAAGATAAGAAACAAACGGTATAATGGAATTAAAGCACAAATAAAGTTGAAGAAAACTGCATGGAAGAAATACCTTCCATATAAAACAATACATGATTATAAGTTATATAAAAATTAGTGAGAGAAATTTTAGCAGAGTCAAAGGAGAATAGTTAGAAAGAATTTGAAGAAAGGATAAGCGAAAACAAAAAAATAGTTTACATTAAAGATCAGCATGAAAATTTGATAATGGAAAAGGAAAAATAATCAAAAGATGGAAAGAATATTTCCACAAACTTTTAGAAGGGAAAAAATTAGAGACAGAAGTTATAGTAAATCAATAAATAATAATAATAAGAGACAATAGTGAATTAATAAACATGAATAAATTAGGGGAAGGAACAAAAGTTGAAAATGGAAAATCAGTGAGATATAATAAAATCCGAAACGATCAAGAATATAGGGCAAAAAAGAAAAAGAATGTTATATACGTATGACATAATATGTGGGTAAGAGGAATTACCTGATAATTGGAAAATGACATTAATTTTATCAATTTAAGAAAAGAGAGATAAAAGAGACTGTAATAATTATAGGGGTATGCCCTTACCCCTACAATTGTATTCAAATACGGCTCGAGGTTAGGATAGACAACAGTAAAGTACATGAATGTATATAGAGACAATACGATAAATATATCTCAAGTCTTAGTGGTTTACATGCAGATAAGATAAGGGGGCTGTCAAATATATAACTATATATATAGATCCAGCAATTAGTTGATGAACCAGAATCAGAAAAGGCAATTTATTCGGTCATTCTTTCGCGTCATATCTCACTAAGACGGAGGGTTTCGATATACTTAAGAAAAAACTATAATTTTAATAAACACCTCGCTTTATATTTAGCAATCGGATAATGCCGGTTAATTTCCAAGGCAAAAGTGAAGGGTATTCAAAAGTAAAAGTATGTTTGTCCACGTGTCAACTCGACATACGAATAAGATAAGGGCAACTCAGACTAACATATGTATCTATAACCGACCATAGGTGAGAGTAAGATGCTAGATCATAGCGATATAAGTACATCACAAAAAATGCTAACCAACTAAAGAGTGTAATTTCCCACGGCTTTAGAAATACATAGACAAATATTAAATTCGAAAATTAAGATATTAACGAAATGAATTGTTTACGAAGTAATATACAAATGTATAGTGAAAATGGTTGTGACATGACACCATCTCATCGTTCGACGCTTATCTTTGATTTTATAATTACAAATGACATTTTAACAGTCTACCACTCAATGTAATCACCGGATTTGGCCCCATGTGATCTGTATCTATTTGCTAGCGATGCTATTCGAAAGATAACGAGTAGCGATCGCTAAACAAGCTATATATGTAAGCATATACTTATTTCCTGTTCTAAACAGAACAATTGTATCTCGTGGTACACTAAATACGCTAATATGATTTTTCTGTCTACGAGAAATTTTAATGACGTTAATTAATTTAGTATCTCGGATAATATGTCGTATCGGCAAAGGAAAATTATATGAACTATATATATAGAGAGAGGGAGAGAGGTCTCAAACTTACGGATGAAGAGCACGAACCGAATAAAATGAAAACACGAGAAATGTTGTAAGCGACGAGACAATCAGTCGATAATAAAGTGGTAAAGGAAGACACTCCAACGATATCATATGAATTAGTAACTATAACAGTAATGGACAATGACCCGATTACACGAAGTCACACCAGATCTGGCTGAACGCGCTAACCAATTACGCCCGAAAAGAAGCTCTATAAAGAGCTGGCCAGCCGCCATTGCTACTTTGACAGCTACCGTTCAAAAAAACTTAAAAAAAAAGTGAATGGGATTTCATCAAAACATCAGCGAAGAAACTATTCTTCTAAAGATAATACGACGATGCGAGATATCCAAGAAGACTGACTCGACATATGTATATACATATTTACATTATAAACAATTAGCAATACCGTCTGCGTAATGGTTTTCAACTCTTCATATATATTAATTCTTAATATGAATCCGCCACAAAATGCGTATACACATATTCCTTATATTTTCGCCCTAAGACGTTATAAAGTGCTCGTATGTACTTTATATACAAGTCCGATTGTAGTAGATAAGGTTTGTCCAGAACCCAACTATATCAATATACGTAATGTGTAAGTAACTATTTATCACTAACACATACGTTTAACGAGGATATGTTTCCGATTAATCTCGAATTATGAATCCTTCTTTCACAATCAATTCAAGGGGCGTTGCAGCATCAACGATCGAGGAGGGAGAAAACTGCAAAATAGCTCGGTCTTAGTCTTGCCAGATGTTGCTCTACTCACGATCCTTCCAAGCTTTTCTTATAAAAATCTCAGTTCAATTTGCTTTCTATTAATACTGCAGACCCATTGTACAAGGGCCAATGTCCGTCACCACGTATTGTGTTGATATATTGTAAGGAGAGAGGGGAAAGACGATGTTTGTGGTTTGAAGTAGTTACGTGACCACGCTGGCGCTAAATTTGATTGAACAGCATCGGTGAGTGTAACATGTACGCATTAATAAAATATGTATCGACGGACAAACGTACAGCAACGTCGCAAGCAACTGCATTATGCAAAGACACTATGGTCTGTCAGGCTGAATATATGTTGATATTTTAGATATGTACGTATATAATAAATAAATAAATATAAGGATATATATAGTATAAAATTAACAAGTTAAATATAAACTATGAAAAAATACTTATAATAGTCCTTAACAACTGTAGTAAATAATAGTTACAGATATTCATCAAGGTTATTAACGAATTTTCCTGAATGTTACCACAAAGGCGAACCTTATTATTCGTATCACTGAAAGTCACTTTAACACTGAGAGATAAAAATTTTTTCATGTAATTCTTTATGCAAAAAAAAGGAAAATTACACAAGATCCTTTCCTACTATTGTATAATCAGCAGTCCAAAAAGAAATCCATCTCGCATTGATAATGCGAATCGTAAGTCAAAATCTGTAACAATTGAATACCTAGTCAAAACTTTACGTGTAATGTAACACAGAACAGAAACAACACCGAAGAAGAGAAATTTAATCTTTTATTCAATCGCTGGGATATACATTACTACCGTTACTGGCATTGCAAACCTTCTAAAAGACTATAGGAAAAAATTGCCTAAAATTATATATGTACATACATACATACATTGCAGAAAACTATATACATAGATAGATTTATGATAAAAATTTTTCAAAAGTTTACTAGTTAAGTATATTTTATAGTTTTTACTGGTGGTTCACTGAATTCGTACAGTATTTAATTACGATTCCACTTTGTTAAGTTAAAATAGTTGAAACAAGCCTGACTTTACTTTTGCAGACTTTGATCTCTTTTCTAGTCATTGAAAATTATATTAAAGAATACTTCAATTTATTTTTAAAAACGAGCTTTTATATGGTGTGTACACATTTGAATTACAACAAAAAAAAACCTGGCCCCACGGAATAAATCTGGGGAAACTGATTTTGATGAAATAAACGTGTTTTGCCATGAACAATTTAAAAATAGTACAGTAATCCTTAACTGGATTTGCATTATTATAGATTTAATTTATTTACAGATGCAATTTAGCACAATTAAATACAGTTATTAAATTCTATTACATCAATAAATATTACAGATTTGTTTAAAATTAATACATGTATATATGTATACTGTGAGTAAAAGAACCTGTTAAAGCATTGTAGATTATATAAGCAACTCCAAAAAATAAACTGATCTTAATAAAGAAAATATCAAGGCTAAAGTCAAGCTTTGATATTTTCTTGATTAAGATCAGTTTATTTTTCGAAGCTGTTTATAATATTAAATAATTACTTTTTTTGTATAGATATTGAAATAATAGAAAAATACATTCTGTAAAATATAGTTAATTTAATTAATTCAAACTTCAATAAAAAAATAACATAATCAATAAACTTAGCACTGTATAAACAAATTTTATGCGAATATTCACTATTGCAAAGAAAATGAAGATCAATACACCACAAATTCAAATATACTATATATAGTTGCTCCACTTGTGTACTGTTGTTCTTTGCGTATTTTTAAGTTTAGTCGGTCCAATTATTTTATTTGTTAGATAAATTATCATGCATGAATACAATTAGAATTTTATATTTTCAATAAAATTCTAAAATAAATGCTATGAGTTACTATAATATAATTATTTCTTTGGATTTGTTGTTGTGACAATATATTTCACAAAATGTAATTATTTTACTATTACTGTTACGTGACTAAATAAAACAAGGTTCAAATAATACAGATTTAATTTCAAAGTGTTTCAATAACTCGAATGTAATAGAAAATTTAATCGGAATGTAATTTATTATAACGTGTTGAACTGTGCAAGTGCTTTTTTTATATATATTATAAGGATAACCTTGATAATAAAACGTATGATATCAATTTATGAATAAACCTAGTAAAGAGGACTTGAACTTTGCCAATGCTGTGTTTTACATTAATAAAGTTTTGGGCTTCATTTTAAATAATTTTAAAGGTGTCACTAATATTGCATGCTATGTGCATTAGGATCGCAGAAAATAAAGAATAATAATTGCATTTATTAAAAAATCTGAGAAATTTTTAAAATAAAAAGATGTTTTGGTATTAATTTTTAGCTAAATAATTCCAGTAAGTTGTAGTTACAGCAACTTACTAAGAAGCAGCAGTTTGTTTCTGGATTGCGCAATTTAAATGGTAGAATTATGTCCTAGCCGTCAGTAGATGGGTGTAAAGTATGAATCCTGAATAAAAATAAAAAATGTGAAAGAACACGAACATTAAGCGAAAATTTGAAACTGTTTAAAAAGAAGCAAACTCATTTTTTTGGAAGAATTGTTATGGTTGATGAAAGTAATAGTTACGATTTTTTGTGATTCGAAAGGGATAATTTTCATAGACTATTTTGCGAAGGGCCAAACTGTAAACTTATTGTATTATGCGGCTCTTAAACAAATTGAAGAAAGTGATTTCTGAAAAACGATCAGGAATTGCCACTACAAAGTTTTTTCACTCATTACTGCTCAAATATCTTCATATTTTTAAAATACGCCTAATCGTGTTAAAATTAATATAGTTAACTTTTGTAATAAATCAAACTGTACCACAAAACCAATTAATGTATATAATATTTTAAAATTCTGTAGGTTTTCACAATCGGTATCACTTGTAGTGCAATCTTCTTGCTGGTTTCACCATATTATCGAGGTTTTGCTGTCTATGCTGCCAGCTTCTTTAGAATCCGTTAACAGACTTCTGTTCGTTGCTGTTCTTGCTTATATGTGTCGGTTCATCAGAGCGCGACGGTCATGTTCTATTGTTTGTAATGGATGCTAGTAGTAGGCCCTTCCAGGGATTCAAGTTCGTCAGAAACTCTTTCCTGCGCAGGGTTTTAACAATGTTGCTAGGTATTTAGCAGTCATAGTTGGTGATCCGATGATTCTTATAATGAGGTATATTTTATGTATTTTAAATAGTCCATATGATCTTGGTGATCAGTTGGCTCTAGTCTACTATATAATACCTTTTCGACATATAAATTTAGTTTTATATCTGGGTTTATATTGTCTCTGATTTCGTTAAATTTTTATTCAGAAAAAAATGAAAAAAAAATTGTTGCAAACGACAAAAAGATTAATAATTTGCGACATGGTCTTTCAGATAGGAAATATTTATAGAATTTGCCAAACAATATGATAAATAATGAGCAGAAGAAGTCTATTAGAAGTATATTAATAAACACTTCGGTCCTGGCGAATACAGACATTATTAAATTATATGTATTTTGTAAAATCTAATTTCAATGGTGACGAATTCTTTGAGATAGAATTCATGATATAATTAGCGGTATTATAAATTAATATTTAACACTAAATATGACAACGAATAATTACAGCAAATACGACCTCGTGTATCAACTTAATATGATCTAGAACATTTAAGAGATTTAAAAATACAGTTTTAGTTAGTGAAGTGGTCAACACGTTTTCCTGAAGAACGTAAAAAGATTCTTTCATATGATGCATTACAAAATTAAATTCTCGAACTGAATTAAAACGTATTTCCGGAATACCTTAACACTTCCTTTACATACTAATGGATTATTTGAACAGTCGTTTTCTTATAAAATTACCAAAATCTATAATAATGTTCTCGAAAGTTTTAAAAGTATACAATTGAAACAGTTAAATATGCAAATGAATTCGTTAGTGAGTGTGCGTTCGGTTAATTCAATTATTCTTTTATGTACTTCTTCTGGAATAATTTTTAATCGTTATGTAAAACAAATACTTTTACTTATACAAACACGTTAGGTGTAATACAATATAAGCTTTGAGCTAGATAATACCAAGATAAGACAAGCCCATCCCTAACATTTTATCTATTGGTTAATATTTAGTTGTGAAACTTTCACTCAAACGTATTTTATTTAAAAATCTAAAATACGGCATATTATTTTTATAAAATTCCGTAACTGTAAATTTTTAATTTAGCTCTTAGGCAAAATTATTACGATTTTGTAATTTAAAAATATTACAAGAAATACTGTGCATCTAATCTAAATAATTTTGAAAAATAAACCTATTTTTAAGTTTGCCATATATACTTCCCTTCTAAGGAACTGTTTTAATTAAAAAAGTCGAGTGTTTTCGGCTCTACCACTCTGTCACATACATATGTACATATGTCTGTAGGCAATATTCAGATATTTTCAATAGCAACATAGCCACTATTTTGCAAGTATAACTCAGAATCTCTCAAAAACTTCTGTGGTTTCTGGTCGAAAAACTGAATCAAGTAGTTTTCACAGGCTTCTTTTGAAACCAACTTAATTCCATTGAGAGAGTTCTGCAGAGATCGAAACAGATGATAGTCAGAGGGTGCTATATCCGGACTGTAAGGTGGGTGCATCAAAACTTCCCAACCAAACTCTCTCAATTTTTGACGGGTCATCAAAGAAGTGTGTGGTCGGGCGTTGTCATGATGGAAGACAACACCTTTCCTATTAATCAATTCGGGCCGTTTTCTTTCAATCGCCTGGCGTAATCTCTCTAGTTGTGCACAGTAGAGTTGAGAATCAATCGTCTGACCAGTTGGAAGTAGCTCGTAGTGGACGATTCCCCTCCAGTCCCACCATACACACAGCATCACTTTTTTTGGCGTCAATGTTGGCTTAGCGAACGCTTGTGACGGCTCACCATCCTTTATCCACGATATTTTACGCTTCCGATTATCGTACGTAATCCATTTTTCATCTCCGGTTATTAAACGTTTCAGAAACGGCTCGATTTCATTCCGTTTCAGCAGCGCATCGCAGATGTTAATTCGGTCCATCATGTTTTTCACGCTCAACTCATGAGGAACCCATACGTCAAGCTTTTTTTTGTAACCAGCTTTGTGTAAATGGTTCAAAACAGTTTTGTGGTCAATGCCTAGCTCCATGCCAATATCGACACTGCTGATATGCTTATCTTGTTGGACTTTTTCAAGAATTTCATCAGATTTTTCAGTGATTGGACGACCGGAGCGTGACTCATCTTTCACATTGAAATTTCCAGAACGAAAGCGAGCGAACCATTTTCGCGCAACAGATTTCGATAAAGTACCTTCACCGTACACAGCACAAATTTTATCACAAGCCTGCGCAGCGTTCTTCCCCTTATCATAATAATATTGCAGAATATAGCGAAATTTCTCATTATTCTTCTCCATTTTCAAGTGCGAATAACTTTCCAACCACTGCACCGATTACAATGTTTCTACGCTCAAACTAACGTTCGGAAGGTCATCTAAAAAACGAGCCGTCGGTGGTGTCGCTGTGACTTGTTGTTCTTTAGTTATCGGCAACCAATGCCATCTATCGGGAAAAACGCCACGAACTTTTTCCCAGACCCAATATTTACAATATCCTATTCTATGTATGTACATATTTTCAGGAACGTACGGTGAAAGAGTACATATGTATACTTATAAATGTAATGAAAGTACATTTACCCATACGTAAGATGAAATATTCTATTTTGATGTAAATAGGTTTTCGAATAATAACTTTAATACTTTCGTTAATCATATTACGTAATACATAATGAAATTTTTGCATTGCGGTACAACTCAAACAAATTTAATCCCAATATAAAATCGCTTTAGCCATGACTACCCTAACTTCCTTCTTACTCAAATACAAAGTCTCTTTTGTAAGTTGCGATGTATCTTAGCATGGGTGGATTTACAGCTCGTCAAATAACCGTTTAACCGTTTAAAAGCTCTATAACCAAATAAAGGTTTCTTAATTTAGAAAATACTTAGAATAATTCTGTTTTTCTGATAATTGTTGCATTTCATTTATAATAAAAACAATAAAACACTTCTAAGTTTATACGGGTATTTAATTAAACTAAAAAAGTCAGTGCCAGTGATTTTGTAAATACGATTTCAATATTCCTTCTTTATTACATACATTCAACATATTGTTTTAATATTATATATATATATATATATATATATATATATATATATAATAGTAATATATAAGCACATTAATTTTAAGAGAAATTAGAATTCAGTATTAATATGGGTTTCTTAAATTTGAATACAGATGAAAATATAAAAAATTAAGAGAAAGTAGTATTTAAAATTTGAAAATTTAATAAATAATCTCAAATTATACTATAAGCAACACTTACAGTTTGAAATTAAATGTTAGTTGATTTTCAAACCAGCATTGTTACGTATGAGTTGTATGAGAGTTACTTTAAATTATGTACACCATTGCGTATATATTTCATACAAATCTAAGGTGTTGATTTTTTTTTAAATGAATATTTGTTATCTAAACTTACACAACACGAATAAAAATAAATTATTATAATGTAAACAAAAGATAGTAAAATAAGATTTGGATAAGTTTTAAAAATTTGTATCAGACAAGGAAAAAGGTTGTGGCAAAATATGCAGAAGTACAGTAGTATAGCAGGGTAAACCTGTTCTTGAAACAATTACATTCATCTAAAAGGACACACACAGAGTACATACGCACAGATAAGGATAAGGAAAAGATAAATAAAAATCCATTATCGAAACAATGTTATTTAAAAGGACTTGGAAAGAGATTCATGGTATTAAAGACGATATGTGTTAACAGGCTTTTTTTAAGATATTTGTCTTGCCTCTAAGCAAAAAGAATGTTCAATTTTCGTATTCTACGAGTAGGAGAAGCAAAATCCACTTGCGATAACAACACGGCAACATCTATTTATCATTATTAATTAAGTAAAAAACTTCGCACTGATAAACTTGCTTCTGTCAATGTCAATGTAACTCAAGTATTTTAGAAATCGTTTTTGCACCCTTTTCAGGAGTAAATGTTGATATAGGTTGATAGGATATAGGATAGGAGGCGTCACATTTCAGTTTACTTCTCACACAAGAGACATAAGTTCACTTCAAAGCCGGGAGATTATTAAATTGTTTACAAGAATGAATAAGAAAATCCAACGATCCCCCAGCATCTCTACAAACTGCAGCAATATGGTCTGTGAATTCAAGAGCAGAATCAAATAGAACTCCAATATCCCTAAGAAGACTGCCTCTAGGCGTTAACAGCCCATCCACATGATATGGAAAGTGAGTTGGTTTATTAATTGCCGAAAATCACGCTACGCAGTTGCATGTTGGATCATGCTCTTTTTACATTCGTACCAGAGATTGACGCAACAAACGGTAGCGTAACAAATTCATAGTTTTCAACTACAGGTTGGCTAGAAATTCAAAGAGGAGGAGGAATATAACACTCGCAAAAAATTTCGTTGCTTTACATTTTAAAGTACCTTTATACGTAGTCGTGCATTAAAATGAAAAAAATTCTAAGTAAAAATTTTATACGGCTTTTAAAGTACATACTTTTGATGAATCAAAGAAACTTTTACTCACATAGATTTAATTCTTCTAAATCTATCATAGAGACAAGCTATTAAAATATTATTATAATGAAGATGTGACCATAAAACAATCACTTCTGGAATTTTAATCCTAGTTTATCACCTTTAGAGTATTCCAAAGAAACGTTTGTGTGCTTAACAATTATCGTCCTTCCTGAGGACTGTAGAAAAGTAGTCAAACATTGATTAATAATTTTAACCTGGACCATGAATCTATAAGATAGGTAGAAGTGACATTTCCGCAGTATGTATCCTTGAAACAAAAGTTAATTGAACAGAACTCTTAGGTAGGTAAATTCAGAAATGGTATTGATTCATCTGTTGTACATGTGATTCTTCACTATTATTTTCAAATAAGAAAAATGTTGTGCGAGTGCCTTATAAATTGACAAATTAGTAAAGCCAACAGAGAGTTGAATGATGTAATAAAATAACCAAAAAGTTAATTCTAACAAATCTCCTGTTTTAAATTGCGTAATCGCATGTGAAGGAACTTGTAATTGGAATGTCATTGACCTTGATACTTCCCAAGCAACAACCCGTAATTTCATCTCTCTGTCTGCTTTAGTTTATTTTGGAGCTTTAATTGTAGGGGACATTGTTACTAGTAGTAGTGCCGTGATAATGGTTGTCATAAAAATCGAGCAGTGAATTAACTGAAATTCCTTGTCAAATTAAAACAATCGCCAACAAAATGTTTACAAATGTTAACGGAGGTGTTTGGTGATAATGGCACGAATGGTTTTCTGAAGGTCGGGAAGAGGTCGAAGATAGGTGATAAATGTCCTGGTCGACCTGGGACTGCAAGAACTGAAGGGAACATTCAGAAAATTAATGAAATTGCGTGGAAAGACTGGCGTCTGAGCATTCGAATGATTGCTGATACAATACAAACATTAATAAAGAAACAGTAAGATATATTTTGCATGATGAATTGAACATGACACAAGTTTGTGCAAAAATGGTGCGCTACCTGTGAAGCATCAACTTCTGTATTCGTCAGATCACACACCATGTGACTTCTAGCTGTTCCCAAAGGTGAAAAGTGCATTAAAGGGAACACATTTTCAGTCTGTTGAACATGTAAAAGCAAAAACGGCAGAGTTATTGAAGAGGCTGACAATTGATAAAACTACGGCATTGTTTTGAACAATGCTGTAGTATACAGCGGTGTATAAATAGGGGAGGAGAGTATGTTGAAGCGGATAAAAGTTAAATATAAGTTTATTTGCAATAAATACCATTTCTCACGCCAGTCTCGTTATTTAATTATCACACTTCGTATAATTATATGTTTGTTTAGATAATCGATGAATCAAAAATGCAAAATAGTTGTTAAAAATGTGATAAACATGGTATTTTTCGGAAGTCGTAGCATTTGGGTAAATAATGCTTAAAATTAATAAAAACCGTTATAGCTAAGTGGTTCATTGAAGAATGTTAAACTCTAACATCCTCGTTTAAGAATGGATATCCAACAAGATAATAATTTTGCAGAGCGTAAAGTTTACATAACGCAGTAGTGTGCAAATATTCCTCATTCATCCTATATATAACCCGGACCGTGGAAGTATTTAAAATCAGTTTGAAAACTCTTAGTATACGACGGAGGTTTCCTTACGTCTTATGAAAATACATTATTTTTACATTTTCATTTTAAATTACGGGTATATTACATATGTTGTACTTGTTACGCCGAACGTGTTCTTAGTTCTTCTAGCTTTAAAACTGCTTGGAAAATGTATGTACCGAAACGACTCAGAATTAATTTAAATGATAATTAGTTTAAAATAAAATACTCGAGGGATACAATGAATACTCTTGCGTGTTAATTTATTTAAAAGCAACGAATGACAGATTTGAAGGCAAACAGAAAAGAAACAACGTATTGAATGAAAACGCCGACAAATATTTTATTGCATTAAGAATGTAATATAATAAAATTCCGTTCTTAAAATTCTGTGATGAAATAAAGCGATCAAATTACTTTTATTCACTACGTTTATTATTAATTAATTTATCTATAATTAAAGGTTTTTCTTCGTAACAAGTACATTATTTTCTTAAAACGTTTTAATTTATACATTTTTTTCATTAATAAAGTACGCTTAAATTTATAATTGTTAATAAATATTAAAATTTAATTGTTTTTATATCCGTGGATCAGAACTTTAAAGGCAGTAATAATTAATTATAGATTTATTATCGAAGTAATGTTCTTTTTACATAATACTGTTGCGATTACAATTCTTTTAATGAAATCATACTAGCTTTAATTACACTGAGCCAAATTCTACCTCTGTCTTCTATAAAATAATTAATGACCGCTTTGGAGTGACAATAACTAGTAGTGAGACTTTCAAAGATGCAATTACTGTGTACATTTCGAACGAATTTTCAGCGCAAATCAAGGTCTTGCCAAAATACTGGCGTAATTATGTAAAAAAGAAATTTATGCCTCCAAAACGTTTGAAGGTCATTTTTATCTTAATGATGCTGTGGAAGATGTCAAAGAGAACATAGATGACGAAAAAGATGACACAAAGCTTTGAAAGGAAACAGAAGGCCAAGAAGAATAAGATAAGAGGGAAGGGATATTAATAAATAAATATGTTTAGAATAATGCAGAATGTAAATTCTAAAACATCCTAACAGATTCGGCCAAATTAAAAAAAAATGTTAGTATAGTAAAATTTAAAATTCTAGTAGTATTTCCGTAATTTAGTTATCTTGTGAAGTGTGAAGCAAAGGCGTGATTGTTATGAACATTGTCAGAATACGAACTGTTTCACTATAATACTAGAGTAATTACATTACTTTGCCCACATGTTTATCATTAATTCTATTCAATTACTCTAAAAAGTAATTAGTATGCGAATTTATATAAGCAAAAACCTTTCTATATACTATAAACACATGGTCGCAATAATAATGGTTTAGTATTAGGCACCTAAGTAAAAATTCTATCCAAAAGATAATCAATTTGATAAAAATTTAATGTTATGTATGAAAGACTATATAAGAACTTGTTAAATTTAATATTTTCCCAAAAAGCGACAAACGGAATTTTTCTCTTCGTCCAATTGCCACCCTTACCAACCAACTTATTTTCCTAATTTAAAATCGTTTTTATTTTCCAGAATATTTCTTTACATTCATGAAATTCGTCCCTTGCATTTTCCAAAAATTACAGTAATTCTTATTTTAGACTGGTTTAGAAATATTTCTATAAAATTTTCTAATTTTCGTTTACTTCTCTGTATTTTTTATTCAAAATAATTATTTTTACAAATAGTCATTAATTCATTCAAATATTTACAAATTTAGTCCTGATTTTTAATTTATAATAAAAATTGAAAATTACAGTCTTGTTTTTTTTAAATGCCTTGACCATTCGACGACTGGATAAAATTCAAGGTGGATGAATTTAATTCTCTTCACTTTTAACAATATGTATATAAAATAATACGTAGAAGGCTATTATTCCAAGGCCGAATAGTGTCGGCATGCACTTTTAAAAATATGTATGTGAATGATACACTAAAAGCTATTATTACCTTCAAGGTACTCCTCTTGAGGAGGAAAAGCGACTTTCATATTTCAATGCGTTTTTTTATTTTTTAAATAATCAAAATCACAGGGAGATAAGTTTGTAAATGGTCAGAATTATCTAATTATATAATGGTGATTTTGATGGAGCCTGTTGTTGATTAACTTGATCACTAAGGTTGCTATATAACCCCTTTTCACATTAATTTTCGTAATTCTGTATACGCATTTCGACAACTAAGTTGTCATCATCAGCAGATAAATTAAGTAGTGTTGCACCTGGAGAACTACGGTAATAAATACCCGCAGGTGCAACACTGCTTAATTTATCTGCTGATGATGACAACTTAGTTGTCGAAATGCGTATACAGAATTACGAAAATTAATGTGGAAAGGGGTTATATAGCAACCTTAGTGATCTAATTATATAATGTTCTTTTTGTCAGAAAGTTTTTCGCTATAACTGCATTGTGATTTGGAGAATTTGGTGATTATTGGGCCTATTTCTTCGAACAAATAATAGACATCTCTTTAATAACTTCAAATAGTTGATTGATTACTTGCCCAGTTTAACAAATTCCTGGTGGCCTATTCTCCCATGATCGAAGAAATACATACATATACACATAAGCATAGTCTGCATGAGTGATATTACATACCTTCTTAGAGCGCGGTTAATTCGGCGAAAAGTAAGACAATAAGAGACAGTCAAGATTAGCTTTCTTATCTCTAGTTCTCCAATTATCTATTTTATACTTAATCACGTGTCCGTATTAGAGCTCGCATTGTTGTTGCTTTCAAGCTGTTCACTTCTAATGTCATCCGTTATATGTATATTTTCGCGTTTGACTTTTTTACAGCATTTTCACTGTATACTATTTATAATATGACTCTCCAGTAGCACATTTGTGCATTTTCATATACAATGGGATCTATTAACTTGAAATTTATGCAAATATTTATTCAGATATTTTAAAACACGAATATTCATATGATTTCGACAGAATTTCGCTACAAGTGGTACTACACCGCTATTTCATATCAATTATTCTTCCAGTCATTATCTAAGTTATAAAGATAACATTTTTCAGCTAACAAAGCAGCTTATTTTAATTTAACGGTAACCTTTAACTTAGTGGGTATAATTACTACATATTTTTATCAGAGTGCAGGGCCATATTCATATCTTATTTACAAAGTCCATTTTACCCACTGCTAAACAGTTTAGATTAATTAAGATAGAGGAATAAGCAATAGTGTTCTGTCTGATAATCATGATGACCTTCGCTTTTGACAATACGGTTTCTATACAATAAATCTTACTATTATTGATAGAAAGAGTACTGTCTCTTCCTCTATATTTCTATAAATCTTTACTAGAGATAATGCATTGTACTCTATGATATATATACAAGGATGAATTTGTAGTAACTGAGATTAAATCACTAGAACCATATTCTGGAAAACTTATATTCTAATTCTAACACAATTTTAATGGTGACTCTCGAAATTTGATACTGTAGAGTGAATAAAATGTCTAACTAGAAAATGTATACAATCGCTCTGTTAGAGTAAAGAGATAGTTTAACATGAATGTTAAAGAAAATGTTTAACTTTTACCGAAAAAGTAAAAATCTTGAACGAGGTTAAAAGGGGCGTCGAAAAAAGGATATTACGTTTTAATTTGGTATATCTGCTATCAACAATTAAAAAAATAGTGAAAGCATTTTAAAACACAGTCAAGAAATGATTCCTGATAGAGAAAAACAAAACTTCTGCTTTTGTTTGCCGATATCGAGTCCAATAATTACAGAAAAAGTTAAGGAATATGCTATGACTTTAGATCACTTAAGTTTTCAGTCGAGTAGTGGTTGAGTGGACAAAAAAAAATGACGGCATACTGTAAAAGGTTTCTTCAGGAGAAAACTCAGATTGTGAAATTAATTGCGATCGATGGACACAAACAGTTTTAAAAAGAATTATCAACTTATAGATATTTTTGACGAAACTGAACTCTCTTCTGTATGCTTGCTAAGCATTAATTTTTGAGAATGATAAACGTTTTGGGGGTAAGCATAGTAAAGAAAAGATAATCGTTATGTCAGATTATTACTGGTTATTTGGAATAGCGAAAAGTAGCCGATGGCTTTAACAGAAATGCCTGGAAAACAAGTCATACAAGAAACATAGAAAAATTATTTACCAAGATCTGCAAACAAAATTTAAGGCTATAGAACTTATACTTTTTTCCAACTAATATGATTTCAAAATTGGACCCAATGGACATGGGAATAATAAAAAATGTTAAAATATATTATTACAAAATAATGTCCATGAAGATTAATTAAAAGTTCTTGAAACTCCGACTTTATTTACCAACATTAGCGTATGGCATGTAATTACGACCTTACACAAAGTGAGGGCGGCAACAACTTTCCGAACTAAGAAAAGTATGGGTTCATCTTATGACAAATGATGTTGTTAGGGGCACTACAGCTTTACAAGGCTTTTTAGAAGTGAGACGGTGAAAAGGTAGTTACACAATCACCAAGTGACTTGGACATTATTGAAAGCGCTATTTGTAAAAAAATCGAAACGAAAATGAGAACAATGATGAAGAAAATGAAGCAACTCCCCTAAAACCTAAAACAATAAACGATGAAGTAATCAAGCTTTTCAAACCATAAGATTACCCCACAGTTTCGAGAAACTGATTCAAAAGTGTGTTTGCTTGATTAAGTAAACAACTTTTTCGTGTTGTACAATTAACAACTAGTTTTACAACATATATTGCATATGTACTTATTTATTATTTTTTATTACAGTTTAATGTAAATAAATGTCAAATTGTATTTTACTTTTACGTTTTATTTATTATATAGACATTTAAATAATTCCGTTTGACTAAATATCGATTTAGCGTTTTGTTTTCGAAAATGAAAGGTGGACAATATACGTAATTTAGAACAATTAGTGGATAGTTTTTTTTGTCTTTTCCAATAATTATAATATAAGTTTAACATTGTTACAGTTCTTAACAAAAGCTTTTCTGAAATATATGTATATTTTGTATAAGTTCGTGGACCGAACGTAATATGACTAATTCCAAAGGCACAGCAATATGTTTCTATGCAAATGAAAATTGAAGCACTTTGCGTATTATTAATTATATTAAATATTTCCTTAATTTAAGAATAATTAAGTATTGTTACTGAACCAGTTAATTCGGTCTTTTACTACTTACTTAATAAATCTTAAAATTGAAGTGATCGCTTAGCTTATATAATCTAAAGCAATTAATTGAGAACAAGAAAATTTGCATGAAATGCATGCACGTAATACGATTTTATAACGAGTCGCTTAAGTTATATAGAACAATAAATAATTGCGGAAACAAAAAGAAAAACAGATTTGGAAATCATACAAAACTTAGAAACTAGTTATAATGATGACAACTACTAGTAATTACGTTAATACAAATTAATGACTATTTAGCATTAAACTAATGATAAATTGAATACTACCTAGAAGTTGGAAATGCAAAATGAAGGAAATATATTCTTCATATGATAAATATTTTGTAACAAAATAGTAGACATAATATACACAGTAATAATAATAATAATAGTCTATCTAGCGAAATAAAATGTCCATATAAGTGAAGTAACAGATCAAAAAAACCGATAATATTAAGACAAGATGTATATTGTCATTTACGGTAAAACACTTGCCACTTGATAATCTAAAATGTTCAAAAGCACGACAATTCCGGATGTTTATGAACGAATTACTTTCTGGAATTCATCCTGATTCCTTTCTAGGACTCTTTCTAGTACTAAGCATGTCTGCTTACAATATCTAAAAGTTTTAATGATTGATTGTAGACGTATATTATAAAAGCTGAATTCACTTAGATATTATATAGATACAAATTACTCAACCTCGGAATATATGCAAAATACATATTTGTTGTTAAAATTGCGAGTTTTTTGGGTTTATGTGTTTTTTTATTAAAAGAAGCTAAAAAAAGCATACTTTGCTACTTGATGCATTTTATGAAATATCGCATATTGTGCAAATTTTTTTTCGAATCATAAATTTTCTCCTAAATATTCTGGAAGAAGGCAAAGTAATAAAAATTGGTTGTCTAGGTCTAATATTTCTTTTTCCTTACGTTATTATAATGTAATATCAAATCGGTTGGTATTTATTGTAACATATTTTTCTGTAGTATCAGAAACAATTTTAAAATTAGAATCAAGAGAGCTGCTTTTAACTGAATCTGTAAACTCAATAAACAAATGCTATAATGCATTGTCGACTATTACAGGAGCCGGATAAACAAATCGTGGCCTGCTTTCTTCCCTGATTTTAGATACGATATTGTCTCAACAACTTCGCCTATACTAATATTATCGTTCTGGTCTGTGTTACTGAGAACCATTATCTCTGTGTGTCATTTTATTTATTTCATTTGTGGTCAGAAGTTCCTGGAAATGTTCTTGCCATCTATCCATGATATCTTTTTCCTCTGTTAGTACTTTATTATCTTTGGTTTTTAATTGTCTTATCGTTGGTTGTTTGTTTTCCCGTAGATTTTTAAGAACTCTGTAAAATCACTTCTGATTGCTTTTGCTATTTTCTTCAAGCTTTGTTCCAAACTTTTCCCATGCTACATGTTTAGCTTGAGTTATCATATCCTTAACTTTTTTGCGCTGTTCTTTATATATTCTGTACTTATCTTCTGTTCTATTTCCTAGATATTGTCTCCAATATATCTTTTATATCATTATTTCGGTTTTAATGTCATGATTCCACCAGCTCGCCTGTTTTGTACTTTTGTTTACTCTGATCGCACCACATGTTTCTTTTGATATACTTAGGATAATGTTTTTAAATTCTTGCCACAGTTCTTCCACATCCATATGTGCTCGTTTCCCTGTTCTTTCCTCCATTTTTCTTTCTATCTTCTCTTTGAATTTCTCTGCAACTTCTCTGTCTTGTAATTTGTATGCTCTGATTGATTCACTACGCTTCTTGTTTTGCAATTCCATACTTTTTTCCTGTTTTAGTTTATTACCTTTAATTTTCCATTTTGCTACTGACATGTAATGATCGCTATAGATTTCTGCCCCTCTATTTACTTTTGCATCAAGTATTTCATTTCTGTAGGGTCTATTAATCAGTATATAATCTATTATTGATTTTTCTTTACGGCTTCTAACTTCTCTAGTATATTTGTGGATCTCTTTATGCTTAAAAAAATGTTTGTTATAATTAAGTTGTTTTCGCTACCAAAACTTAACATTCTTCTCCCATTATTATTTCTACAATTTTCTCCTTACATTCCTATAACATCTATTGTACCATCTCTTACTCCAACTCTGCTATTAAAATCTCCCATAAGTATGCATCTTCCCTTTAAGTTCTCTGTTAGGTCTGTCAACTCATCCCAGAACTCATCTTTTTTTTACTTGCTGTTTCATCTTCATTGGGGCCGTATATTAATTAATTATATATATTAAGTAATTATTATAGCTGTGTTATTTCCGTCATTCAAAGCCAGATCAATTTTTAAAAACTTTTCTGAGATAAATTGCCAAGTTTTAACGTTTTTCAAAAATTTCCCTCAAATAATGCACCCTACTCCTTCCACTGCTCTCTGGTCTAATTTAACTCCACTATACAACAGCATATGCCCTCCTTCAAGATCAATTGCATCTTGTTCTTTTTTCTTTAATTCTGCTACTGTGAGTAGATCTACTTTTGCTTTTTCGAACTCTTGTGTAAGTTCCTGTTCCTTGCCGTTAATGCTTCTTATATTCCAAGCTGCTATTTTTAACCTTTTATCTGCTATACATTCAAATGTGTTCCGGTTTTTGTTCAGGCTCTTCTTCGTAGCCTTTTTCGTTTCCATTTCATCAATATATTTTATATATGTTAGTACCATTGGTTTTTTGAACGGAACTTTGCTTTTATTATTTCAGTTTGTTGCTCCAAAATCCCCTTCTGTTTGTACCAGATGAGTTGTAAATTATTATTCCATAGTTTCTGAAATCCAACTTTTACTCTTTTTCCTTTATTCCTTTCTTCTTCAGCTTTTTTCCTTATTAATCCTTGTATTTGTCGTTCTTTCCCAGTGAGATCATTGTCAATATATATTTTTTCGTTGAGTACATTTCTAAGTCGTTTCTTCTTTTCCATAATTTCCCGTTTATCTGCAACTGACTCCAGCCCTACTACACATTTTTGATTTCCAATACTATATACATTTGCGATCTTTGCTTCTATTTCTAAATGCTTCTTCATGACATGTTTTATTTCTTCCCTCACATCCTTTCTGTTTCCCGTTTTTATGCCTGCAATCACAATATTCTTCTTCTTTTTGTCTTTCTCCAACATTTCAATTTTGTTTTTTAGTTCATTTATGTCCTCTTTCATTTTATAGTTTCCCTTTATTAATTCTTTATTTGTTTGTATTATTTCTTTTAATTGTTTCAGATGTTCTTCTTTTATCTGGCGTATCTCAGTTTTGAGATCCTTAATCATACTTACAATTATATTGAATTTTTCGTCTTCGTTTTCCATTTTTATTTGTACACACTTCTTCAGTCTTAATACGGGTCTGGTTATAATTTCTTTGTAAGTTTGTTGACGACATGCACCACTTTTTACTTATATCGTGCTCCGATAAAAACCTTGCCCAGGTCGACCCCTCGGAGGTTTTGTTTCTCTTCTCACTAAAATTATTATTATTTCTATAATATAACTTAGATGTCTTTTTAATTTAACACTCTTTCAAATTTTAGAATTTATATTTATAACAGTAGATGCTATATCATTTTACTATCACTTTTAATTTCACTTTCTGATAAGGCTCGGGCTTGCCGTCCGAATCTCACAAAATGCACATATGTCTCAACATGCAGCAACAAGCAGCTTCCTACGATTCATTGTTACGTCATATTGCAAAACTTTCCTAGTATCCTTTGTATTATAAATATCTGTTTAAGTGTTTTTGAATTTCATTAAACCAACATTAAACATGTTAGTGAAAGTGTTGGATATAGCAAAAGATAATAAGTTAAAAATATGTATATATATATATATATATATATATATATATATATATATATATATATATGTATAATAATATCAATACCATTCACCTATTTACGGCAGAATAAGCTAAAAATATTACAAGTTTGTTTGGAAGTACCGATGATGATTGACTTTTTTTAATTGTTTGAACTTGTTTCATTTTAAACAGAGAGAGATTAACCGATGCCAGAAGTCTAACTTTGTATGGACCGTAATGTAGTCCCAGTGTGTTTGTTTAGTCCCTCGTAACCAAGGATATTCCGTGAACAAGACGGAATGTATATATAATAGAGCATATTTGCTTTTGTTTAGTTCCATAAAAAACATATAAGACGCGACAAAAACTATTTTTTGTTTGCTTTTACAATAATGCTTGTCAATATTCAAGAAATATGTTGCGCTTCGCTTTTAGCAGTGTCTTTGGTGGTAATTTTGTGAAGTGTTTAAGTGAGGTTTATATCATATTATTGTACTTAATTTTCTCTTTCCAATAATATATCTTTTGCCACATTCTACATAACACCGTTCTTTCTATCTTGGTATAGATTTAATAGTTTCTTTTCGACTATTTTCTTTTCTCTTTTTTTGTTGTCTATATCACTTATTTTTAGTATATCTACATATCTCTTTATGTGTTTTTCTGTTTCACCCTTTCTAATCATTTGTATTGGTTTGCCGTCGGTCCTGTCCTACTTGTCTTGAAATCGTCACAACGGATCCTGTTGACGCAGAAGAATATTCCTCATGTTTATTCTTCTAGTATATAGACTTTGTAAGATGAATTGTAAACTACAACCCTATTCCGGTCTGAGGAAGTCATTCAGTAAGTTATAGAACGTGAACATCGCCAAAAAAAAAGGTATATTTTATGGTATCTGTGAATCTAAATCTGTCTTAGTATGTGCAAAATATGTCGCCATTCTTATTCCTGATAACCTTAATTTCTTTCAGATTGAGTAAATATAACCCCACTAAAGCCGTCTTTAAACGGCCTATAAAAATTTCATTTTTCCACTTCTAAAATTCTAAAAAGTTGTGCAGAACCTTCTGGTATATACATTTCCAGTGACCGTATTCTTTTTTAGTTCAAACTTCATAATGCTATGTAAGTTGAAATGGCTGAACGTATATCTAAGTGGGAAAGGGCTCTTAGAATAAGGTAAGTTACAGGAATTCCAAAGGCTGTAGCTTTGGGAAAGAGTCCAGTCTAGCAGTCACTCAGCTGGAAGTATGTACTAACAAAATACTCGGAGTTTACGCACGAAAACAAGTGATCTATTAACTTAAAGTTATTCTCCATCACATGATATCATTCTCCTTGCGGAAACATAGTTCCCTAGCTCATTTGTAAACAGTAAACTCATTTCAGCGCAAAATAATATTTATAGGGGTAATTGTGATCCTTATACCTTTGGGCATGTGGGGAACTGGAGTGCCCATTGTTGTATCAGACACATTTTCTTATCCACCCACACACACCCTGTACACGGTGTGTGTATTTCTCAAGCGTCTCTTCTTATAAAGATCAGGTACATATGGCTAATAACAGGTTTTCCAATAACAGTGATATGATTTCTTTAAACACACACTTATTGTTAAAAAAATTCAAAAGTTTTTTATTTAATGTGAAGTACAATCGATACAATTAAGTTCTAAATAAAACGTCATTCAAATGGCCTCCACGACTTCTTCTGCAGGAACGAATTCGATGAACCCAATTTTCGAACATGTCATGAATGGCACGTTCAATATTGCCTTGTAAAGCTTGAAGAGAGTCTGGTTTATTTCGATAGACCAATGACTTCAAATAGCCCCACAAGAAATAGTCTAATGGTGTTAAATCACAACTTCTTGGAGGCCATTCAATATCACAATTTCTTGAAATAATCGAATCTCCAAACTTTTCTCGCAATAATTCTATTGTCGCATTTACTGTGTGGCACGTAGCCCCGTCTTGTTGGAACCAAATGTTGTCAAGATCAACTTCTTCCAGTGTCGGCCATAAAAAGTTGGTTATCATCAATCTATACCGCTCTCCATTGATAGTAACGGTGTTACCAGCTTCATTTTGAAAGAAGTACGGACCGATGATTCCACCATATCAAAAACCACACCAAACTGTCAATTTAGGTGAATGTAATGGTTTTTCATAAATAATTTGTGAATTTTCTTCGCACCAGAATCGACAGTTTTGTTTATTTACCACACCATCCAGATGAAAGTGAGCCTCATCAGAGAAGATGATTTTCTTAAAAAAATCGTTATCGATTTCAAGTTGTTCCAAGGCAAAATCAGCAAATTCACGACGTTTACGGTGGTCCAATGGCTTCAGTCCTTGAGTGAGAACAATTTTATAGGGATGCAAACCCAAATCCTTTCTCAAAATCCGCCAGGTTGTGGTTTGAGACAGTCGCAATTGTTGAGAACGTCTTGGAATCGACAAATTACGGTCTTCAGTAACACTTGCCTGAACGGCAACAATATTTGCATTACTTCGAGCGGTTCTTTGTCTTATTGGCACTTGAAAATTATGTAAAGAAATGTAAGCTCAAAATTTTTAACAATTCGACGAATAGCGAGCGCACTTGGACGAATATTACGACCATAAAATGCCAAAGCGCACGAAAAGTTGCAATTGGAGAACGATTATTATGATAATAAAACTGAATAATTTGTAAACGTTGTTCTTGCGTATATCTCTCCATGATGACATTGTAAACACTACTGAATACAATGAAAAACAAATGACAGATCATCATATATTACAAATGGCCGAAATGTCACTTCAAAATCATATCATATTAATATTAAAACTTACTCTGAATTCTCTTCAAATGTCGTTTATATTCCACCTGACTTTTGTTTTAAATTCTAAGGATCGATTATTGGATTTAGCACTATCTAATTGCGATAATGCGTTTGGTGTTCAGCAAGACTTGTTGCCACCAGTTTCCTAGGAAAAACAACACCCTGCCTTGATTATTAATTCTTTGTATATGTTGCCATCTAGACTTTATTTTTTCCTAGTAACAATAATAAACGTTACAATTTCCATCGAGCTGATTATCATAAATTTTATTCTGATCTTCTGTTAATAGATTAGTCGTTCCTATATGTTTATATAACATTAATAACACTGTTGTGTATTTTAAATTAGGCATTGATATAAACATGCATTATGCTAAGACACTTTAAAGGTGCATATTATCTGGTGCGATATAAAATTCACACATTCACTTCTAAATAATAATTCACTATGTAAAATGCTTACAATTCTTAATAAACACATTCCATTCATGTGTATAAGGATGTACATTATAATGTACAAAAGTTTAATTTGTTTTTTAAAAAGGATATATGCAGAAATATATCGATTAATTTTTCTTTAGATACATTTGATGGTGAGATTGTTTTATATATCACGAAAACCACAAAATCTTCTTTACTATGTGAGATTTGTTTCCCATAACATTGATAAATTCAGATAAAATTTCTTACAATGATAAAATATGTAGAGAATATTGTGTAAATTTATTTATTATATTATACTAACTTAATTCAGTCTGCTGAAATTTTAAACTAATAAAACCAATTTGAGTATATTTTAAGAGCATATTAAAGATGTTGATATACCTATGTATAAGATTACATATTGTACAATATAGACAAAATGATATATGGCAAACAATACCTGGAATAATGGAATAATACGGGACAAAGCTAATTCAAAACAAATCTATTAATCTACAATTTCTACGGAACGTTTTATAAATAATTAGTTGTTTACGTTTTATGTCAACCAAGATCAAGGTTTTGTGTTAAAACACCGATATTAATGATCGTGCAAAAGGAAAAATTACAGAAATCATCAAATGATATTTTGAAGAGATATACCGACACATAATGAGAAGATGTCCGACAGATGACGGTAATGTTTTTGGAAATTTTATATAACACTATGAAAAATGAAAAAAAAATATGTTAAAATTTAAACACGTAAATATAAGATATAATGAATTTAGAAAATAAAATTAAGACATTTATAAAAAGGATCAGTGAAATATCGTTGCGATAACGTGCTCAATAAAAAAAAACAGTACACATCAAGCATAATGGCACTGGACAGTGTGCAGGTAGCTCCAGCCAGCAAGTCTTTAGGCGTCTATAAAAGCGAGAGCAACATGAAGATGAGCAAATTTACTTGACTTTCAAAACTACAAGACGTATGCATAATTTTGTAAATATTTGTTCCCATAAAATTTTTTTTACATCTGATTGTGAATGTGCACTATTATATGGCGGAGCATCTTGTGTGTACCAAAAAAACTGTATTATTTAAAGTAGTTAATTTCGAGTCAGATAAGAAATTAAATAATTTTTCCAAAGAGGGATATCTTCGAGCTATTCAATTATAATCCAGGAGTTTTTGATTTATAAGTCATTTTAAAGCGCAATAATGCGGCTAATAAGCCGCTATTTAATGAATATAATTTTATTGAATGTTACCTATTACGAAGCTACAAAATATTTCTTAAATTATTCATATACTTTATTTATGTCTATATATTCAGTCTTAATTGATGTGACTGTTGTGTTGACCTGATTGATTCTAGAGAACCTCAGCTCAACCTTTTCAATATTTTGCAAAAGGATTTAGCCCAAAAGAGTCTCAATCAGAATTAAATATTATGTTGAGAGCGAATATTTATGTCAACATTCTTTCAGTAATGAATAGTACTTATTACAGTAAAATGCTTTACGAGAAACTATACTCTGCATTGGATATTTCTGTGCCTACCTTTACAAAGGCTGTAACTCTATGTGTTACAGCCGATATAAAAACCAAACTGAAGATCAAACATCATTACTAAAAAGATAGAAGTCTACTGATGTACTTATTATAAGAGAGAGTTTCGGAGACTCCGCAAGTTGATAGCCTGAAATATCCGTTACTTATGATATATATGTATATAAGTATAATCAAAGAATTCAGCAGTTATTGGCCACGGATCCTCGTTCTCTCTGGAGCTATGTCAAATCTAAAATATATTCCAGTAGAATCCCTAATGTATAAAAGATATCTATTGTAAATACAGATCATCCTATAAAATTGTTAATGCTTTTTGGACAAGTTTTTCAAGAGCATTTATCTCATCCGTATCAGTTAAGATTCGTCTAATTTCTCATGTAATCGTCTATTAGTCGCATTCCGTATTCCTCTCGTGATGAAGTTTTTGAAAATACAAGAGAACTTAGTAATAAGGCAGTGATAACATACCTAGCTTTCTCGTTGAAGATCGTACTTCTGTCTAACCACTACATTACATATTTAACCTTTCTCTACCAGATGCCTGAAACATTGCAAAAATTTGTTCTATTTTTAAGAAAGAAAACATTAATATCATTAATAACTATCACCTTATTGCGATTATACTTATGATTGGTACTGCTTTTGAGTCACTAATTTACAAACACATAGCATTTGCTACCAAATCATTAACATTACATCACCACAATTGAGTCGGAGTATTACATAGATAATGTGTCAGTTTCACATAGGGATTTTATAAGAGATTAAATGTTATTTTCGATTCCAAGTTATCCTTTTCCGAGCACGTATTTGCTATAGGCTATACTGCATACAAGAGTCTAAGATTTATTATACGAACTTGTAAAAGTTTCACCAACCTGGGGACTATATCTTCTTTATTTCACGGTCAAGTACATAGTAAGCTTGAGTATGAAGCACATGAAACATATTGAATTAGAAACTAGTAGTAAGTATAGTATACAGAACATATACAGTATAATTGTATTTCAGTGAATCGATTAAATATTTTATGTAACGTATGTTATTAGTATATATAAAACTGTCGTTTCATTTAATGATTTTGTCATATGCATATAACTATGCATTAAACACTCATTGTCCCAAAAATAAACGGAATGGCGTAAACAAAAATAGAAATCTTGATAAAAATAATTTTATTTACTGTAAATATTCTCGTCAGCACAAATACAACGACCCATGCGTTCACAAAATGCAACGAATTATCTTTTCGTCATTAATTCCAATGATGTTGAAATAGCTCGTATAATCGGGTGAATAAGAGGCATGTGGATGTTAAGCAATTTGATTTTTGGTTAGAAAGTCAAGGATAGCTGACGGACCATGAAGAGTTACATTATTCTGCAGCAATCACTATTTAGTTTTCAATATTTAAGAATACGATCTATCAAACACTTCAATATATCAAGACAATACTACCATTCTACTACTTAAAACGAATCCTTTGCAGATATTGTTTCAATTTTTGCTTTCTGCGAACAATTTTTTTTCATTTTCTTCATTCGAAAACCTCTACTTAGATTTGACGGTTGGTCGTTTCTAAAAAAGTTTTCATTTCTTTGAGTTTGCAAACACATTTTGCAATGCCCATTTCAGTATAATTTTTGGTCACATGTCAATTGATTTAAAACAAAAGATCAAATTTTTCGACTAAAATGCAAAAAATTCCGTTTTAATGAGTCTTACTGAAGATTTTGGAAATGTTCACGAAATCACTCACTATTTCGACATCTTCTTTGGTTATATAACTAGAATGCCTTCATTTTACTAATGAGCAGTGTTATTACAAAGGGTACTAGGTAAGTTTTGCCATACAGCTTTGTTTATTTAATTTTTTCAAAGTAATTTCCTCTACATTCAATACACCTCTCAATCTTCCGAAACCAATCTTTAAACCAGTTCTGCCAAGTTTCACTGGGGAGTAAAGCACACTCGTTGTCCCAAGCCCACAGAAGGTCCTCATCACTGGAAAACCGCCTCCCTTTTAATTTCATTCTCACATACGGGAACAATGCAAAGTCGCAGGGAGCA
This sequence comes from Dermolepida albohirtum, assembly GCA_031893035.1. Lineage (NCBI taxonomy): Eukaryota > Metazoa > Arthropoda > Insecta > Coleoptera > Scarabaeidae > Dermolepida > Dermolepida albohirtum. The sequence continues at coordinate 91,391 of JAVIWB010000262.1, read as the reverse complement.
AGATCTGGACTGTAGGGAGGGTGCTCGAGAAATTTCAATCCTGTCGTCGTCAAATATTCGGTGCAGGCTTTCGCGCGGTGAGCTGGAGCATTATCGTGATTGAGGAACCAGATGTCCATTCTTGACTTTGGCAGCAGGTTCTTCATAGATCCAATGACTTTAGGTAGGCACTGTTCAGTATACCACTTAGCTGTGACTGTCTTCTGTGCACCCAAAACGACGCGTTCCACAATTCTACTCGATTTGAAAAATACAGCTATCATTTTCTTCTTTACAGATCGGGATTTTCTGACAACTACGGGTGTGTCCTCATCATCAAAGATCCAAACTTTGTTTTGAGCTTTGGTACAGCCAAGTTTCGTCATCTGTCACGATGTTGTTCACATACCGAGATTGTCCCTTATTAAACTTTTTTAGCATCTGCCGGCACCAAGTCACACGTTGTGGCATCTGCTCTTCAGTCAGTCGATGCGGCATCCAAAGAGAACAAGTTTCTTCACGTGCAAATTATCATGCAGAATTGAACGAATTGCTGATGCATTTAGGCCTGAGGTACCCTCTACCTGTTGGTAGGTCACTTGCTTGTCCTCGCCAAGCATTTTCCTCACAGTAGTAAAGTTTTCCTCCGTAACTGACGTTTGTGGCCTTCCCGGTCTCTCAGCATCCTTCATAGTTAAAATTCTCCTTTGGAATTCTCTTTACCACCTGAGTATCGTTGTGCGATGTGGACAAACATCACCTAGTGCATGAGTCATTCCTTCGAAGCACAGGTCTATCTTTAAACCACGCACGAAATTATAACGCAAAACTGCCCTCATCTCATTTCGTGACCACGATGCCATCGCAAGCACTTTACACTCTTACTGCTGATGAATAACTGAGCCCATCGACACAGCGCGGCGGCTACTATGCACGTATGAACATGTCTCAACTTGCGGCAACAAGCAGCTTCCGACGATTAATTGTTGCGTCATACTACAAAACTTTTGTAGCACCCTATGTACTTGGTGAAAAATTGATTTATTAAATGTCAACTCTCACTCTCTCTCTCTCTCTCTCTATATATATATATATATATATTTATATATATGTATGTATATATGTCCCAAGACATGATTGCCACCGCTTAAGGATTACCGAAGCAATTTCAGTTAAAAAATGTCTAATAAACATATGCGATAGGTTTTCGGTGAATATTTGGTGTGGTATTGTTCACGACTATCTCATTGATCCGCTTATAATCGAAGAATGTCCCACTGTAGTTCGTTATTTACGTTTCCTGGAAAAGGACGGTGAATATAGATACAGCACAATGGTGCACGTCCGCACTTTGGTGACAAGTAACAGATTTTCTTAATCAAAATTAAACGAATCGGTGGAGTTTAGCAGCTGCTTGGCCGCAAAGTCACTAGACTTAAATCTCGTGGATTATTTTTGATGAGGATGGCTGAAAAATTTGGTTTATGCTGAACAACTTGTGAAAAGAGAACAACTTATTGCTAGAATTATGATACAGACACTATTCATGCTGATCCTGAGACTATTAGTAGAGCTACCTCTTCAATTCTAAGAAGAGCTGGACTATATATGTATATAGTAACTGGGTGGACATTTTGAATAACTAATTCGAAAAAGCGACTGCTTTTTAAATGATTTTCATTGGGATCTTTTTTCGCAGCGGTACATAATACCTGCATTAGTAAAGTTATCTAAAACTGCAAGTGCTTGTATCTCAATTACTATAGAGTTGTGGACACTAGACATTTTTAATTTGAAATTGCTTCAGTAACACATCCTTTATATGTATGTATATGTGTGTGTGTGTGTGTGTGAAAGAGGGAGAGAGAGAGAGAAAGAAAGAAAGAGAGAGAAAACACAAATATTTTGCCATGAAATTAGTTCGGCCTTTTAGAATAATACAGTATATTTATGGATTTATTTATGATTATTTATGATTAACATTGGATTTTACTACAAAAAACGCTTCAGGTTTTAGTCAACACAATAATAGATTCAAAGACTGAACGATCAGGCAGGAATTTCTAAAAAATACATTTTTTTGCAAATTTTTATACTTTAAATAATGAATGATGCCGTGAAGGAATTTAAATCAAATGTTTAACACTAGGAGTTAAAATATCACGAAAATATTTTCAGATTTTCAATTAGTTAGAGGAAAAAAATTATGTTTCCGTTCAAGGATTTTGAATTTGATGGATCCGACGTAACTATTCACCTTAGTGAAGCTTAATTTAATTTATTAAGACAAATATAATATGATAAATAGTAATAATAAAATGAGTTTTTGCAATTATGACCTCGTAGTATGTTGAAGTCAAAATATATTATATATATTAATAAGTATCCAGTATTTAGTTTTATGTACATGTATTAAAGGCAGAGTTACAAATATGTACGTAGTTACATAATATATTAATTATACATATAGCCTTTTATTATTGTACACTGACGCATATGGAGAAGGTGAAAGTAAGCTAGAATCCCAAATTACCCTGTGAAGATAAATCCGTTCAAATTTTAGTAATTAGAAAATTACTTAGAGTTTAACGGTTTTATTCTGTTAGTATTACTCTTACTTGAACATATGGGTTGCGTTAAAGTATACACTTTGGCAAAATATATAATAATAGGCATAGAAAATATTTCTATATAATTAATAACAAAACCCCACAAGAGACAATTGCAAACTATGGAACTCGTTAAAGTGCAAAACCCTGCTTTAGATTCTTACGAATTTTCACTTTGGAGAAATGAAATTCGGTTTTCGTTTATTTAACTGATAAATGTAGTTGCTAATATTTTTAAAAAAATCTATTATCAACATCAGTCATCGTGTTAGAATTATCTAAATAGGATAACAGATACAATGATTAGCACTTTGGAGGAATTTATATGTTTAGTTACATTTTCTATAAAATCGACAAAGGAAAAGACCGTTTTGTTGAAATTTTGTCCATGTTATATACAGTCAGTTACAAAAGTGTTCCTACACTCCGCGAATGTTGAATATCATCATATGTAAACGTCCGTCTACAATACAGTATATTTACTTCCACTTAACAACGTTAACAAACTCTAAAAATTTCTAATAACAATATACAAACTGTTATTATTTATAACTACAAAAGAATTTGCTAAACATTCTAATAGTAAATAGTAAAACAAAAGTTTTCGTACACTTCGTTTTTATAATATACAATTGTATACTATTGTAAGTCATAAATTTAGAACGAATTCGGTAAATCCTCTTAGTAACACGTATTTGTGAAAACTAGACATTCGACCCTTTATAAAGATGAGTTGTAAAAGTAAACACATATCTGGTAATTTGCACGAGCTAAGAACACCAAATTTATTGAAAAGCGCGTTCTGTAGTGCAGATTGAATAAAAGATATTCAAAATATCCTGAACTATTGAAATTGTACCGATAAATAGGCGTCCAAAGTTTCTAAATAAGCGCGATCAGAAAACCGTTACAAACGCAGTGAGTTCATGGATAGGTGCATTGAAAATAGACGTACAGATGGAATTTGATACTTGAAAGTAAGTACATTAAGAAGAGAACTTAAAGAAAAGCCGAATATAACGGAAGAGAACCATGTAAAAAGAATTTCATTAGCGACGTTAATACTTACCTATATGCTCTAACCTCTACAATTGATAACTATTAACGACGCTTGATGAAAGGTCTCTATGCGATATTCCTCCGCTTTAACCAGTTTTTCTAGAAATTCTCTTTATGTTTTCTTAATGTACTCTCTTTCTAGTATCAAACTACATCTGTATGGCTATCCTCAATACCATGCATGAATTTTAACTCATTGCACTTGTAACAGTTCTCCGATCGCGCTTATTTAGAATCTCTGGACCCATATTTGTCGGTACAATTTCAATAGTTGGGAATATTTATAATCAATATTCACGGGGTGTATGAACACTTTTGTATGTGTACAGCTATTTGAAGTTGTCAAAATAATTCTTTTATCCACATTTCATTATTCTACCTTTGTTTGGTTGTATATTCTTCATATATTTACCTTAATTTCTTTTTAAAATAAGAACAGTATATCGTACTTGCTTGTTCTTGAACTATTTAAACAAATAAACTAAATTAAATTTAAAATATTTTTTTTGTTTTATTTGTGGAGAGTAATTTTTGTTTTTTTTTTTTTGTAATACATGTACATACTCCTTAAGATATTAAATATGTTTTCCAGATCTACTATGCTTAGAATGAAACTTTCTATTTGTTCGTTAATTGCAGACAAGCAGAAACACAAAAACTCATAAGTATGAATAATGTTGAATTGTCTGTCGTTTTCTATGTGTGTATTGTTTCTTTACGTGTAACCTACGAGAGTTTGTAAATTTAATATAAATATTTATACAGTAGATAAATAAACACAATTAATTTAAGATAAACAATTTATTTACTTGGACTCTATAAAAACTTTAAAGTTACACTAATTCTACACAATATATTCGAACTTCAGTTGTCTCTTATAAATACATATGTACTATGGTCCTCAGAAAGAAGTAAAGGATCAGACAAAAGTACAATTTAAAATTTGAATTACTCTATAGACTAGTTTTGTGAGTGATATCTACAGAATTAATTTGCTTCAGAACGCTTTAAATTAACAAAGTGGATTTAATTGAATTCCTTTAATCATTTTACGTAATCTCGAATTCCACAATAATTAGATTTAAAAGCACATACGAAAGAGCGTTTTTATGTTCGCGGAATGGGGGACAAGGGGTGGAAATAAAAAAAACAAATTATTTTTCTTTTTCAATATATTCACCTGCAAGACGGATACATTTTTCACATCTTTCAATTAATTTATTTATACCCTCTCTTTATCTGCAAAATATGCCGAAACTGCCTCCTTGACTTCATCATCGGTAGTAAATTTTTTACCCCGCAGCTCTTTTTCAATTTTCGGAAACAGGTAATAATCACTCGAGGCCAGGTCTGGGTTGTAGGGTGGGTGATTCACAATTTCGAAGCCCACCTTATGCAGGGCAGCTAACGCAACGCGGCTCTTGTGGACGGGCGCGTTGTCGTGCAAAAGCAGAACACCTTTTGTCAATTTTCCCCGTCTTTTCTCTTTAATGGCTTCTTTTTGGTCGCTCTAATATTGAAGCGTAATATTCTCCGGTTATAGAAACACCTTTATCTTTATAATCAATCAACAATATTCCTTCAGAGTCCCAAAATACCGTTGCCATGAGTTTCCCAGCTGATTGTGACACTTTAAATTTCTTGGGAGGTGCTGTGTCCTTTTTATGCCACTGCATGGAGTCTTGTTTGGACTCAGGTTCATAACGATGAACCCAAGTTTCGTCTCCAGTAACAATTCCACTCAATACACCATCCTTGTCTTCATTACAGAGGTCCAAAAATGCACGCGAACACTCTACGCGCTGTTGTTTTTGCGGCGGCGTGAGCATTCTCGGCACCCATCTTGCGCTGACCTTAGACATGCCGAGATGATCGTGTAGGATTTTAAAAATTGTTGTATAATTGTCTTCTGAATGTTAATTTATAATATTAATAAATTACCGTAAACCGAAGTGACATTGCGAGGAAACATCTCTCCAAATTGTGTAGTAAATATTACACCTTAAAGAGAGATTTATTGTCAATTATTGTGATATATTGACGTCACTTCAATGTATTTAGATTTTGTTGTTGTTAATGACGTAGTTTGAATGTATAAATTTAAGGCATAGTGGACATACTTAGGTAACTATCTAATCGGAGATAAGTTGTCCAAAAGATTATAAGATAAAAATATTTTTCTTCAAATATAATTTTGATATAATATTGAACCAAATATGGATATACTTTTCATTAGCAACGTAATGGTGTAAAGTATCCTCGCAAAAATTAAAACTACTTTGTAGTTCTATCAATAAAATAGTTATAAAATGAAATACTTTTCATTTTCTATATCAGAAATGACCACAATATACAGACGTAAGCCTGGTTCTCTAAATTATGTAAATTATTCCCAAGAAATTATACGACTCTGTTTATCAGTTATTAGAAATAGCCGTTTATTTCAAAGAAAAGCTAAATAGAAATTCACAATTCCTTGGAGGACTATTACCAATAAATTGAAGGGTTATAAGCAAGGCAAATCTGATCAATCACCGATAATTTCTGATGAAACATTTGTAAAATTCATTGTTATCTGCAGAGATTTTTGATTTCCTTTAGACGCGTTCGATTTTTAAGAATGACCTTTAAGTAGTATTGAAATCGTATTAGTAGAACTGTATAAAAATTTAAAAATAATATTTCCAGGAAGCTATAAGTTTTAGGATTCTTGAAGCGTTATAATGAACTTACAATTAGTTTTGGGAGTAATAAATGTGAAAACACCACGTCTCATCGCCAGTTACGATAGAATATCTGAAGTTTTCGTCCTTTTTTGAGTCTTCAATCAAGTCTGTACAATGTTGAATTAAATTAACTTGGGTAGTACAAACATTGGAAAAATCTTTCTCAGTTCCAATTGCTGTGTCAAAATGCGACGAATTGAATCTCTGGAAATATTTAATTCTATTACCACGTATCGCAATGAAGATTTCAGCTCATTTCAGATTAATTCATGCACAAGTTTCATGTCACTTTCCTTAACCACAGATTTTTTGCACCAGGGTGTTCTTCATCATTTATGTCCGTACTACCGTCTTTAAATAGTTTATACCACTCATACATACTCGTACGTGATAAACACGCATTACCATATACCTGTTTCATGAATTAAACGTTTCAGTAATCAACAAACCGAGTTTAAAACAGAACTTAGTATTTGCTTTGTTCAAAATTAATTTTTGACCAATGCCAAATACACACTGTTACTTTATGCGCGATTTCTCTGCTTCTAATGCAAATGTCATGATGCTTTGATGTAACACAAGGTCTACCTTACCGATGCATATTTTTTTAATAGATGGTTCCACTAAGAATTACTGTTTTGAAAAAGTTCGGTTTTCTCTGCGGCAGACTGTGTAATTTGGTGTTATTCAAACTATACTATCTTCAGAAGAAGACAAACAACTGTGGTTATGCGTTGACGAGATGACAGATCGTAAAAAACTTCTATGGTAGTTATAATAATACGTGTATTGGAATCCCTTAAATCGATATTTCTAATTTTATTAACTAGCAAAAGGTTAGAAAAATGTGCAAGTGAAGCGATTACGAAGGTAGTGCTGGATACTCTTCAAAAATTTGACCTTTGAACCAATCAACTGTTGATGTTCATGAGTGATGATGTTCGTAAAAAGTTCTTGCTTTACATCTTCAAACACAAACTAGTCGAGAATGTCTTCCAGATACAAATGCATTAATAATAAATATTAAAATAGTGTCTCACTAACAAACTCGAGAATTTCACATACGGTATCTCCGTATTTCCGAACCACCACAGAATCCTTACATGTTAAGAAACATGGTTGAAGACGGCTTTTTATTATTCTGAGTATTTCCAGCAAATTAAATCTGTAATTCTATATTTCAATTCTGACTAAGCTACAGCTGTTAAGGAAAGTTCTATAAGATTTAAGATACTTCCTTTGAAACAGATTTAAAAACTATTTCCGACAATTATAAAGAATTATTTGATTTTAATAGAAAAATTACAAATACATAATGAACGATGTACACTCACGGCTATGTGTTTTGTCATAAAAGATATGTGTGTTATATGAGTGTTATAAAGAAAGATTCTGGTTTTACCAGATTAGGACAAATTTGTGATAGTGCGTTTATAGATCTGTTATCTATTTATTATGATAATTTTAATTATGCCCGTTCGACATTAACTGATGTAAGACAGTAAATGTCAAACGGTCTTTCTCAAGATATAAGAACATTTTTTTCATCACAGCTAGCGTTGTTGACCGAGACAAATGTGGAAACATACCTAATGGTGTAAACTTTAATAGCAGCTATAAACAAGGTAATTATTTTAAACATATTATTTATTTTATGCATCTCCGATTGTTAATATTTGTTTCACTGACTGATACGTAGATATGTACATAATACAATACAATCGATCTTGATCTGTTGCGTCGGAGGAAAATGGTAAGCCTACTTATGACTTTCATTCCATTTTCTCTGTCCAAGGATTTTGTGATTTCATGGTTCATTATCTTCTGTATTCTTTCCATAATTTCTTTAGTCCAACAATTCTTCTCACTATCTTCCTTCGAAAATTCGAATTTGGAAAACATTACGAAATTAAAAAATTCACTAAAGAAAATATAATTAAAATATTAAGTTGTAGTATAACTTTGCGCTAAGTATGTTTAATAAAGTGTTTTTGTTTATTTTGTTCATTGAGTCGAATGTTTTTTGGTGGATATGGTGCGTTCTACAGCACAACTTTTCATAGAAAGTTTGCGAAATATTGTTTGCTTACGTTTTGGAGAAAAGCAACTCCTCTTCTGCATTAGGACGTGTCTATTTGTGCAACTGATACTAGTGTTTATTCATGTCGATTGTTTGACCACAAAAAGTTAGGAACACTACGTGATCAAATACTTTTTTCTCAGAATACAAATCAACTTGAACTTTTTTCAATCTTACTATAAAGACGTCGCTTTGCATTACCTGTGACTATTTCTTTTAAAAATGGCTTAGTAGCTCCATTAAGTAAAAATTCAGATTTTATTGTTAGACTCAAGAATTTCTTTCACAGAATTCATTCAAACTAAATATACAACATGCGTCACAAGGTGTGTTCAGATTATTAAGGGAAAAATTGAAAAGAAAGTAAAATAAGGCTGTACAGTATAACCATTCAGTTTAACTTATGATATAATTAATGTAAAAAGGTATTTAAAACTATCACACAATAATCATAGTAAGTAACTTAAATAACCATAAAAAGTAACTTTTTTGTATATAAATATTTTAAATAAATATTATATCTATATTATAGATATACAGAAGTTTTTTTTGAAAACATTTTATCTTAGTTTTAAATTATTTAATTAGAATATATTTTCACTATTACTTTTAGTTTAAAATAAATTTGTAATCCTTCGCTGTTATTACTGATTTTAAATAAATATCGAAACAATAATACACCAAATAGGTAGAATATAGTTAAATCAAATTTCGACGAATTCTCCACACTTTCACATGGAAATAAAATTTGTGTTCCTACATGGAAGTAAGAAAGTCGTATAAAAACGCCAAAAACAAAATTCTTTAAAAATATGGAAAGTCCCATGGAAGACAAAAGATTTTTTCTTATTTTAACTAATATAGTGTTCGATAAATAATATATATGAAACAATTTAGAAAGGACTTTTTTGGATACTAAATCAATCTTAAGCTCGTAGAATTATATTGGAGTTGAATCGAAATTAATAGTTTCCGGTCGCAACAGAGATGCATAGAAGGATATCGTGAAACACATAACACAAAAGTTTCCAACTACTGAATTCCTATTTGCTGTGTCTGCTTTACTTGTGACCCTTAGTCTTTGTAACTCTTTGTCTAACATTGTGTTCTATTTAAGTGTGATTTACTACCTTACGCAATCTTCCGATTAAAAATTCTTTTTCCGAAAATTGTTAAAATTTAAAACATTATTCATCAATGTAACAAAAAGTAACAATATTATTAAAATAATATACTTTTCAATTATGACACTCGTACGCATATTACAACGTTCTAATTTATAACTTTATTCTACGAATTTAATATTTTTTCCCATAGAAAATTTTCATAAACAAATATAAAATACAAATTAAATTAAATGCCATTAGTGTATAATTAAAATACTAAAGAAAAAGAAATGACAGTAAATGTATCAAAGCAACTTATTTAAATTAAAATTAAATTATCAATATTATTGATATTACGGACAGTTTTACCTAGTTCATTCCTGTCGGATAGTCACATGAACACATCTAGTTTTGCCTCCCCCGTTTTACTTCAATAATTTTAGGCAAAATACAGACCTTAAGTAAAAAATAATGATGTCTATTCGAAATTAGTAAGTCTTTATGTACCTCCTGTTTATATAAAGTTACCGAAATCTTCATTCATTTAGAATTTTTGAATTCAAATAATATACTTCTGAATTTTTATTTGTAATATATTCTTCAAAATTGTTAGTTAACGATAAACGAAGTTACTAATCTGCCTGGTTGTGTAAGTTATTCCTTTTAAAATTAAAATTATCTCTGTTTTTGATTCTTGCTTTTGTAAATTTCTAATTATTTATGTCTTTTTAAAATTTTGTGATTATATTAATATTTACAGTTTTTAATATAGATCAATCGATAGCTAGTCATACAATAAATCTTGTAAATAGACTTTCGGGATTGTAGTTATTCGCTTAACTGCACAAAACTTCCAATTATTTTGTGAAACACTATTTATAATAACACATCTAGCATAAATCTGATCTAGCATAAATTATCAGCATATAGTAATATGATTGGCAGACAGATGAGAATCCCTATATCCAAATATAATTTCGAAAAAGAATTAAATATTATTTGAAAGATTACAAGTAATAATGGCTATAATTCCCAATTAATATTCTATCCAAAAAGGCCATTTTAAACGTCAACCCAAAAATAAAAAAGAACGATACCAGGAAATTACTTAAAGTAATTACATAGATTGTGTTCACGAGTCTGTCTTTAAACTGAATATCCAAGTATTATTCAGAACTAATAATACTCTTTCAAATTTATTTTAAATAGTATGGACTAAATTCATAATAGCATATAATAGGGATGTGTCTGAGTGTTTATGATGGGTAAATAGAAAAATCTTTTGACAAATGTATATTAAAACACCATAATCACATTTTCAAATAAGAAACGATTTCTTGTTTTGCTAATCTTTTAATTAATAGATAATAGCCATGCATAAATTACTAATGTAAGATCTAGCATATAGAAAAGAAAGTATAAAAATTGAATTTATTAAACTGCATGAAAATTAATACACTTAAGAAATGAAATAGCATAATAAATGAACAAAGAAAGATAAACAATTCACTCTTCCTAAATATGTTTGTGTAATATTCATAAATGTTTAAAAGATATTTAATAGACCCTAAATGTGTTTTCTCACAATTTTAATTTATTAGTATTTAGGTCATAGGTGTATTAGATATTGCAATACCCTTAGCGTTTTATAATATAAGTTAGCATTTAGATTACTTCTAACATCTTAAGAAGGCACCATTCAATCAGTTACTACGTATAATTATTAAAAAAGGAAGTCAGTAAAAGTTTTAATATTCTAGCCTAGTCTATTATTAATAGATCTGTTGAATGAACACCCGATAATAAAATAATTCTTGAACATAAAATATACAGTGGAATTAACATATTTTTATATTGGCTACGAATAACTTTTACAGACAATTGTAGTAATGCAATTATTTATGAATATACGTTTTAAAATAAGCCATACATATTTATATTTTACTTTATTTTCGATCGGCCTCAAAAAAGAATTTTTAAATTTTGGATTCAAAAAGAAAATAAGTATCTAGTCGCTGGACGACGAAATTTAAAGTTTATAATTATTTGTACTTCATATACAAGTGTTCCTGTAGAAGTTTTGAGGTACTATCGGATACAAAAGAATTAAGACATTAATATGTGTAGTCTTTTGGCCTATATAAATGTGTTAAGTATATATGTCAAATTAAGAAATCTCGAGTATCAAAGAGCATAACAAATGCTCTTTAATACTCGAGAGCTCATATTACAGTTCACATTATTGAATTACTATTAATTTTTCAATTACATGACTTGGAAACCATTAGAAAAATTGTTAATGAACTTGAGGTAAATAAAAATGCAGTATTAGAAATGAAGAAGAAAACAAGCGATTACGATAGTAAAAAATCGTGACTCATGCCGAGCATATCTTTGTAAAGCAATTGTTATGCACACAACATTTCTAGGTATGAGTGTAACAACACAAAATTGGATAATTGAGAAATTGTTGCGCGGCAAAAAAAATTGGTTTATGTATGAAAATAAAGACACAATGTTCATTAGAATACCTAACTCTTCGAAACCACTTCTGGGAAATTATGTTTTCTGAATCTATCGCTTGACCCATTATTGTATTTTAAAAGTTAAACAGCCTAAGCTCAAAGATTCGAACTATGTTTTACAAAAAAATCCAATGCAACTGGTCATTCTAAAGCAAACGTGCAATGCTGAATTAGTGCTAACCGATTATTAGAAAAACGTTCATTGCCTCCTGTACATACTATTTTTTGAGAAAATTTCATTTTCCAAGATGATATTTATCCGGTTCATCGGATACACATCGTTCGAGAATACATACAAGAACAAAATATAAATATATTTGCACATGAAACATTCCTTTAAGCCAAGGAATAGTGACGAATAACAAGAGAAAATATTCGAAATATGTCAGAAAATTACTCCCGAATTTATTGGACAATTACTGCCATCAATTTCTAAACGGTTAACAAATATAGTAAAATGTTTGATTTTCCTTTCTTTTTGTTTATTGACTACATTATTTTCGAAAACATTGTATTTGTTTCATAATGCCCTAAATTTTAAAATAAACATATATAAATTTTTTTACATTTGAAGTTTACTACCTTCGACAGTAAAGTAGCAGCGTAAAAAGTACGTAGCAACATTACGATACTAAAAGTACCCCGAGATCAATTGAATTTATAATTAACTTAACTGCTTAAGTCACATCACTTTTAACAATTTTCAATGTCATTGTCCATCACTGGCTGACAAAAAATAATTTTTGAATTAAGTCTTTTTCTGACGCTTTGTTAAAAGTGCATTAGTTTCATTGTTTCAATAATGGAGCAACTAGTTAATTACTTTCATTTGCCATTAAAAATTTGAAATCTAGCATTTTAGAATTTTATAAATGCACCAGTTATTATAATTTGATGTAACACTATTTTGGCAATTACAAAAATTTGATTTATCATTCACCTTATTATTCGTAAGCTGTAATATTTATTGCCAACACTAATTACAAATTCAATTTATCTCACAGTATTTGAGAGCTGACCCAATCTTATTTTTTAATGAATGAAACCCAGTACCAGAAAATGTTTTTTATTGTTACCGATTTAAATTAGGTCAAATCTTACATTGAATATTTTCATAACATATCAATATTAACAAAAATATTTAAGAATATGTAAACATTGTAATAGCAACAGTAATTAGTCAATGCCTTCAATTAAATTCTGCTTTAGTGCAGCTTATGATCTAATATAAAGTTTTCGGCATTGGAATATATTATTATGACAATTATCAAAATTTTACTTCAAAAATATCATTTACATTTTTTTAGTGGCCAACTTTATTCTAAAATCATAGGTCACTACAAATAAGAATTTACCTAATTGAAGAAAAACGAGATATCTATGTTTCGCACAAAAGAGGAAGAATACAATATAATCGAGGAAACATGGAATTGACTATAAATGATTATCGAACAAAAAATTGAAAATAAGAAGTACGCAAAAACTAGAACAATTATAAATTAGTTTTATGTTTTACAGTTGACAGTGCTATCAATTCTAGAAATATTAAGTTTCTCTAAGAAACAAGACAAACTTAAATACTTTCAATAAAATTGGCAGTATATATTCAAACAAAACTATAAATCGAAAATCAATTGAGTAAAACATACTATTTTTCATTTAATATCAGACAATATTTTTTTAAATACTTTTAATGTTCTTTTTTTATATCAATCCTAATTAAATTCTGAATAAATTATATGGACTTCTTCTATTTCTACAAATATATAAATTCCTAATAATTTAATATATTTACCATATATTAGAACTTCTATATGAATAAGTATTGTTTTCATTTGTAAAAGCATAATTATATTAAAAGAAAATAAAATAGCTTTATTTCGACTAAAATATACCGTTTTTTGTACACGAAAATTTATTTAAAAATTGTGCACTCTTCATTATGATGATTATTATAACTTACTACATTCAATTACTTGATTATATATATGATTATATTAAAAGATGTCCAGGCTTTCGTTAGAGAAATAAAGCACGAATTTTTTAATGACGCGTACATATATTAAAATATTTAACATATTTTGCACAAAAATCCTGCAATAATATAAATATAACTGCTTATTAATAAATTGATAATACAAATCATTGTTTTACACATTAATTCCAAACTAATAAATTATAAAAGTGCTATAGTAATGCAAACGTGTTCTTTACAAGTCGGTATTAAATAGAATTGCTGAAAAAATGAGAATGGTACTGTACGTGATTCCATTAGTTGAAGAAACGAAAACTTTGCTTTTCAGGACAAAACGGCAACAAGTCATGCCGGTTTTGTATTTCCGAATTCTTCCATTTATATTTGATATTTCATTGAAATTGAATACTTCTCATATTGGATTTAATAAATGCAACAAAATCAACTTTTTGCATAAAATAAAAAATACAACAGTAAAATACAAAATTCGGCACCAATTATACATTATCTTTTTATAATAAATGTTTAATAAGGATAATTTATTGTAAAATTCCATTATAAAAATACGAATATAAACAAACATGCGAACTGAAATTTCAAGTTAAAAGATTTACAGACCTAGAACTTACCTTTATATACTCATGTAAGTATAACTTTCTTCTGTCTGAACAAAATTTCAACTATAAGCGCGGCTTCAACGATGTATATCATGAATCTACGTACACATCAGTTTGAACATGCGCTTGGATTTGACGAATCAAAGGAAAACGCAACAAATTCGAGAGATGAAATTGCGTTAAGTAATGCTATTGGCTTTCTCTTGAATGTATTAGCAATAGTAAAATAAAAGTCATTCCGTTTTATACACATTTATAAGACGGATTTCAACACGGAATAAATATATTTGCAGATTGATGAAATTGGTTTTAAAGCTTTTAGCGTATAAAGTTACTTAGGATGCTTTCTTGAAATTAATTTAAAAGAATTCGTTCCTTTAAAGTTTATGCAAATTATCGTTATTGTAATAGTTTTTAGTTTCTCAAGAAATTCAAACTATTATATTAATTCGCTTGTATATTTTTATCATATATTACCGCACTTTTTTTTGATGATAAATAAGTGTTTGCATAAATAGGAAAAATATGAAATTCAATATCAAATTAGACTGGATAACAAATTTTCAATTTGTTTCTTTTTAAGCTTGTCCAATTTTATTTTGTTTTACAGATCTAATAATAATAATAATAATAATAAATAGACATTTCTTCTGACACATCAGATTTAGGAAAAAAATAACGAAATAATAAATATTAATGACTTAACTATGTAATATAATTATATATGCATGTATTACTGTGGGATGTATTTAAAAAGTTGTCATTTTCCTTTTATATTGAACTATAGAAATTTCTATCACGCTTGTCCTGATAACATTTTTAATGGTGGAAATGTCCTAATGAAATTCTTCCCCATGTTTATCACTGATATCACTTACATTTGAAACAAGAAATTCAAATGACAAAAAATGTATTTTGCAGATCGCGTTACAGCTTAAAGTATGGTAACTTCTATTAAGTTGATAAACAATTTCTTCATAGTCGTCAGACTTTCTGTTTCCGAGGCAATTAATTGTCTTTAAAAGCATTTCAAGCAACGCATTCCAAGTGATTTAAATTTCTTAAAATTTGCGGCCGCGAAAATCCCCTCTTTAAGATTTACGTAACTTAAATTAGAAAATTTTTGATTAAGATATTCATGTCCTTAAAGCATTGGACATGGTGATAAGTTATTATTACGCCTGTGGTCCTGGTACGACTTAAGGTCTTTACCTACCAGCGTTCACTTAAACGAGATGTGACACCACGAAACGAAAAATTTTCCCGAACAGCAGACTATCGGATTCGATTTCGACGCACTTGACGTATTACAAATATTTTCCGATTACGTTCTTTTGCTCAGGCTAATATTGGACCCTAACTGTCCAATGTTATACGAGTGCAATATAATGGGAACTACATGCTCTGTCATCCTATTCACAAATAAAACAGCGGTACTTTGTGTCCAAGTTATAAACAGAATAGGATTACTACTGCTTTTAAATCAGTGGTGACTTATGCATTCTGTAATTTATTTTGTCATGCATGACTAACAAGGACAAAAGGGCAAACATTTCCGTTCTGTACGATAGCTTTTAAACTTAATTAAGAAATGTCGATGAAAGGAGGACATTTAGATTGTGTTCGTATCCTAGTAACCTAATGCTAACATTAATTTGTCGAAATCCTTATAAAACGAAATACCATCTTCTACTGCAAAGCAACACGACAATTGTTTTTGATGACTAGTGCAAGTTGGATCTCAGTATATCTTTCACATTTTCAATAAATTCAGATCACAATGTTTTCTCGGTTGTTCTTGGGGGTCAGAGTTTTCTCGGGTATCCTGCGTCATTGTATATCCTTTGAAGGATAGTTTCTTCGATGGACGGACAGTGATTGTGGCAGTAATGTGACTATTGAGACAGCCATCGTCCGAAGAAACTTAAGGAAAAAATGAATAGCATTTTATTGATACGTCAGCTAAGAAACTATCTTTCGAAGGATAATACAACGATGAGGGATACCCGAGAAGACTCTGACTCATTGTACACCTAGGAGAACATTCCACGGAACATATATATATATATATATATATATATATATATATATATATATATATATATATATATATATATATATATATATATATATGTATGTATATACATAATATGATTGATTGAAACCGTTCCTTAAACATATAAGGAGTACTGCACATTTTTTTTGCTGAATATTTTAGAGTATCCTTCATCGTTGTATTATTTGGGTTCGTTGAGGTTTAGATGAAATTCTATTCATCTTTTTTTAAGCGTCTTCGAACGGTGACGTTACTGCCACAATCAATGTCCGTCCATCGATACGTCAGCGAAGAAACTATCCTTCAAATGATATACAATGATGCAGGACACCCGAGAAGACAAATATCGTGATCTGAATTTATTGAAAATGCTGAAGACATGCCGAGACCTAACTCACAACGATGGAAGAGCCTAGCTTGAAGAATACATATTCATACATACTGTAATCATCAGAAACAATCGTCGTGTTACTTTTCAGCAGAAGATGGTATTTCATTTTATAACGATTTCGATAAATTAATGGTAGCATTGGGTTACTAGGATACAAACACAATCTAAATGTCCTTTTTTCATCGGCATTTCATAATTGAGTTTTTAAACTAGGATAGCTTTTAAGCTATCCTACAAAATGGAAATGTTTGCCCTTTGTCCGTGTTAGTCATGCATGACAAAATAAATTACAGAATGAATAAATTATCGCTGATTTAAAAGTCATGGCAATCTATTTCTATTTACAACTAGTTACACTGCTTCAGCAGAGCGAGTTATATTGGTTGATACTAAGAAAACACCATGGATGAAATAATGCAACATTTATTGAAATCATAAAAAACTTCACATACGTGACGATATTTCAGTGTTACAGTTAAATAACGTGTTTCAATAAATATAAATTGTTTTATCATACATGCGCACGCACGCACGCACGCACGCACGCACACACACACACAAAATATTGGGTGCTAAGTAATAATTGTATCGACCTGACATTGTTCTCCATTACGCCTCGACCACCAAAATTCCTGTCGTCGCTAGGCAGACATTGGTTCACGTATAGGCGGAGCAGCTGACATGACGATATAAATGAATACGGTAAAACAAGGCATGAAAAGAAGAAAACCCTAAAAGAACACATCTCAATCAGAACAATGTATATGCATGCTAATGAAAGACATACCTTTGTTGATGGGCAGGTTTTATGATATTTTCCAAGCGGGTATATTTTTTAAGATCAACAACGACCGGATGATTACATTCATCCAAAATTGCTTAAATACAGCTTCGCTTTTTCTAATTTTAGCGGCAGGATTATACGACTACCCAACTTGGTCGTTCAATTTCTAATGCAGCCTATCACACGCAGTCAATGCCAAATGGTCAATGATAAAAGGGGTACGGAAGAAAATATTCTAGATGGTTCGAGAAAATAATTCGTGTCAGTCCAATTATCATGTAGACAGAAAGTAATACGCACACCTGCTATCTATCGGTGCAGCGACAGTGAGACTGATATCGAGTATGACTCTCTGCATCATACATACAGACGTAATAAAAACTCCAAACATGATAAGACTCGCTTTTTGCAGCATACATAAAAGATTCTATTGAATCGAATGAAATTAACATAAAATACGTATAACGAAATGCAATATTTGCGGTAAATAAACAAATACATGAGAATACACTAACGCGGCATTTGATGAAACTAAATCGAAACGAAACGTTACACAAACATACATAATAATCATAATAAACATACATAATTAATCAAATATACAGACTGCATAGAGTTTTGAAAAATGAAATAAAATAAATACACATGGCAGAATTCAGTCGTAACAAACTTGGATACACAAAATACTACTGCTTTCTTTGTGAACAGGATGACCGAGCGAATAGTTTCCATTACATTGTACAACATCGGCCAGTTAAGATACAGTATAAGTCTAGGCAAGTTACTATATATATATATATATATATACATATATACACACACACATATATATATATATATATATATATATGCAATATACACACACACACACACATATATATATATATATATATATATATATATATATATATATATATATATATATATACATATATATATATATATATAGAGAGAGAGAGAGAGATGCTGGTTTTTGGGTTACATCCGCGTTGTAGAAATTCTTTGGTTCTGCTACAAGCCGTTGACTTCTCGATGTTTCAATGCTCTCGTTGGTATTTCCTTCTGGAGCGCATACTAATTAATCGGACTAAATAAAAATCATGAGGGCAATTCTAATCGTCGGATAATCATCAGGACAATTCGAAGATTAATTCTGATTCGACAACCCCAATACGAAAATGTTGTACTGTCGGTCGTTAAAGTACACGAGATCATCAATGTTGAAAGTGTGCGACGAAAAATATCTTGGAATTTTGACGTCCGTCAGTTTAATATTCATTATTTTCGATTCCATTACGTACCTAATTTTTGTGATATTCATGTACACTTTCAACGAATACGCTGATATGTATATTATATTTGGGTTTTGCTTCTATGTTTGGGTCGTTTTTGAAGAGAAAAGTTTATGCGACGCCTCCAAACCAATGACTACTAGTTTCAGCATTTACGTTAATTATCATTATTATTTTTATTTTCATTAGACTTAAATAAAACTCGTATTTTGTCATATTGTTTCTATTGATGTATTGATGGTTTTATACCATGTTGCCAGGTCTACACTAATGACAATCAACATTTTTGTATTAAGATTGTCCGTCTCAGTTAACCATAGAATCGATTATCAATGAATTTCTGATTACCCTATATATATATATATATATATATATATATATATATATATATATATATATAGGGTAATCAGAAATTCATTGATAATCGATTCTATGGTTAACTATATATATATATATACCTTTATTCGTACTTTTTCTTAGGTAAAGAAAAACAACATGTATTGGATTTGTAGTTTGTTGACTATCAAGAAAAAAAGGTATGTTGATTAAAAATATTTCTTAATTAGCATGCATATAGACAGACGCACTTGTATCAAAAAATCTCAAACAAACTGAAGTACATACATATATACTCTGGTGCTTCCAGCTCACATTAGAAATTGTCGGTCCTTTTCATAATAGCCAGTCGATAGCTCACTGGTATCTTATTCACTTATGACGCCGGGGATTTCGGGATCGAGTCCTATGGTCTATTATCCGGAAAGATTTAATGTTTTTCCTTTTTTGTTTAAGCGAATGCTAAAAGCCAAGCGTCTTAAGCCATACTACGAACGCGGGCGTCATAATAATAACTCATGGTTTGCCAATATCCCTATAATTGGTGCTAAGCTATTGATGGATGTAAAGGCATTGTTATTATTATATCAATGTCTGGCCGACTATAGAGCCGCTACTGTATGCGAAAACGGTACAGCCAGTGACGCCAGTTATTCGCCGTCCTGAACATTTGTCTTTCTCTCTTGTTTCCCTTCGTTTCCTAGGTTTCAAATTGGCGAGCATTGCGAACCTACCGACCTTCTCACTCGTTGGGCTGTGTTGAACTTGCTTTATTGACGAGGAACTGTGGAGTGATGTCAGAGATTAGCTACTTCGGACTTTGATTAGGTAGTGTATGATGAATGTAGTTGTTTTCTGCATTACTACGAAAGAGTTCCAGTCCGTTCGTTTATTCCGAGATTGGTGAGCGAAGGCTAGGCCCCGAAGAACTGAGGGTACACGCGCTCCTGATTTTACCGGTCTGCCCCTTCACAGAAGAAGCGCTAGCGAACCAATCACTACATATACTAATAAAAAAAATTCAAATAATATACAACAATTTACTGAAGATAACGGCCTCTCTCACGGGACGCTTGTTACGCAGTCTTCCCCATCGGTCGTCACGACTGATCTCGTGACGTTGCCTGGTAAGCAGGGCAAAGAAGAGAACGGCACCAGTTCATAATCTCCTGGAAATACATAGTCAACTGTGATACATGTCACAGATATGAGATGCTGGAAGATCGGTTAAAAGAGTGCTCGAAAATATTTCCACGAAATAAAGATGGCGACAGAGAACAAAAGAACTTTTTCGTGAACGTGAAGAATGGCTTAAATGAGTTAGAAGAGGCTGCCGATTGCATTTCGTTTTATAGTTGGAAACAGGCAGAAGCCTGTACGCAAGAAGTCAGCAAGGGTTCTGAAAGAAACGGATGCTGAAAGAAATGTCACGGCGTCCAGACTCAAGACGCATGCGACTTCAGGAGAAGAAAACAGATGGGAAAGTAACCGAGAATGCATGGCAGAAGGATCTAGCATACAAGAAAAGTAAACTCACCAAAAGAAGACAAAGGTCACCGAAAACCACCAGCGGCAGAAAATTGTTGGTAGCGAAGAACAAGTAACCTGTCGTGCATCTCCTCGATTGAAGGGGTCCAAGGAGAAGGCAAGAAAAGACCAAGCACAATTTACGAGGAAGTGGTAATCATCTTCACCAACACAAACAGCAGAGGATTTAAGATGGCAATAGATTTACTCAACCTACGTCAAATCCGGAAGCTACTGGGGAAAGAGAAGATCAAGATCGTGTAGACAAAGAAACAGCGCAGGGTGAAAGTCGTTCAATTCTTTAAGTGATTCGACTACGGATACCGACAGATGGCATGCCCCAGCCCAGACGGAAGACCTCTGCTATAACCACGGAGCGTAAGGCTACAGACGTAAAGATTGTAAAATCGACGCGCGATGTTTCTCTACATGAGAAAGGCTACCGTGAGGAATCACGTCCCGGGTTCTGGCGCGTGTTCAGCGTTCAGGAAGGCGTTAGACCGGGCAAGGAAGAGTCAATGATGAAGATCGTCCAGATCAATATGGATCGAAGTCAAATAACAGACAACCTTATTACACGGCTCCAATTAGAAACTAAAATGGATCTGCTACTTATCAGCGAACAATACTGGGGTAGTGAGAAATGCCAGGTAGTATAGGGACACACTTGGTACTGCTTCTGCATGAATTCCGAATGCAGGCATCGTCATCAACAATCACGGGGCCAGAAGCAGCTACATTTTGTTAATATGTGGCACTGTCCTACGTGAGCTGCTATTTGACACCGAACAACCGGATAGCTGAATCCCAGAATAAACTGGAAAACGAGCTACGAGTTATGGAAGGATTCGTTATTCTAGGAGGAGACGTTAGACAACAGGGCCATCGAGTAGGCCTTGGACTACACTAATCCACGAGATAGAAGTGTATTGCACATGGCTGGTAGACTTGGCCTCAACATAATGAACGTAGGCAACATAACTACCTTCAGGAGATCAGGCTACGGAGAAACGATATCCGACATTATACTAGCTTCTGCAAGCGACCATCAGTACATAAGCTTCAGCGTATCGAAGAACCATTCGACAAGGAGAGATCCTACTCTGTGATGTCTCTATGTCGCGAAAGAAGAGTTCGTGCCGAAACAGAAAGCCTACGAATTCAGCATGTTGGCCACGGCCGACAAACTCTTAGAAAGGTTGCTGAAAACCCAACTGGAGAAAAGTATTGACGAGCCTAGCGCGATAACACAGGTGATAGAGAATTTCGAGGCTGCTTAGCGGGGCAACTACTACTCGTGGTCATTAATTTTACTGGTAACGTTAGACCACAGATTGAACGTCTTTAATTCGGCGAAATATCACATGATCCTGGATGTCTTAGTGAACAGGTTAGCAGTTACCTTAGCGACAGAAACCTCATTTACGGGACTGATAATGGTTGGTGTTCGAAAAAGGTAGCAGCTGGAGCAGCGCAGATCTCCAACTTGTTGACTATCATTGCGCGACAAGGTGGATGTGTAGAAACGACTCAACCAGGTCATGAGATGGGTGCTTTCGTGGATGGACGAACACGACATGAGCCTGAAAACAGAAAAGATGAAAGTCGTTCTACTGACCAGAAGGAAAACTCCGAGTGAGATAGAAAGTGCTTCGGATTGCGGATGGACAACAAGATGACTTTCTGGGAACAGATTCGATCATCGAGCGACAAAGTTGCTAGAGTAACGATACTCATTGGCCTCATGGCCAATGTGGAAATACCGATAGCAAATAAACGACAGCTCCTGATGACCGTCCCCAATCCATACTACTATACAGATGCAAGATGTGGGCCGATACTTTGCAGTAGCAGTGACGAACTTTTGTTCGTCTGTTTTATTTGACTTGTGAATAATGCGCGCTTTCTGTAATAATATTGGTAAACTTTGGCAATCGATTAAGACAGTGCCGTGTATGGAAACTAGTCTACTAGTCTTTACTAGTACCCTTTGTATGTATGATTCATTGTTGCGTCATATTGCAAAACTTTTTTGCAATATGACGTAGGAAGATGAATCGTAGGAAGCTGCTTGTTGCTGTATGTTGAGACATGTTCATACGTGCACAGTAGCCACCGCGCCATCTAGATGGGTTCAGTTATTCATTAGCAGTGAGAGTGTAAAGTGGCACTAGGTGATGTTTGTCCATATCGCACGACGATATTCAGGTGGTATAGAGAATTCCAAAGGGGAAATTTAACTGTGGAGGATGCTGAGAGGCCGGGAAGGCTACGAGGAAAACGTTACTACTGTGAGGAAAATGCCTGGCAAGGACAGGCGAGTGACCTACCAATAGATAGAGGATGCTTCAGGCCTAAATGCACCAGCAATTCGTTCGATTCTGCATGATCATTTGCACGTGAACAAACTTTGTTCTCTCTGGGTGCCGTATCCACTGACTGAAGAGCAGATGACACGACGTGTGATTTGGTGTCGGGAGATGCTAAAAAAGTTTAATAAGGAACAATCTCGGTGTTACAGCATTTTTATTTTTATTTTTAACCACCAGGGAGGAAGTAGGCGCATGCGCGGAGTGAACGAAAATGAATAATGTAATGTCAATGTAGCAAGTGTTATTATTACCATTGAAACCTAAATACAATATATACCTCATAAGTAAGACTAGTTATTCATTTACACCAATGTGAACCTCGAAGAAAACAAATACAGTCCACTCAGCGATTACATACACACGAACATATTTTTGGTCCAGACGAACCGCATACATCAGCAAAAAACAACGACACGTACATACGATCACGATAAAGAAGCAGCAAAAAACATTGGTGAGTCCTTTTTTCCTTACATATTTAATATCCTCATATAAAATTCAATCTGAATCGAACAATCTTATTCATAAAATAAATACACTCATTTACGTATATATACAAAACACAAAATGACAGAAGAAGACGAGATAAGGGAATTAAGACAAAGTCGGGGTATATTAAAAGGCCATTTAACGAGATTCAAACATTTTTTAGAAAGCAGTGACAACATAAATGATCAATACCTAGTTAAATTAAGGTTAGAAAAACTTGAAAAACATTTCGAAACATTCGAAGAGGTGCAAACGAAATTAGAAATCATTGATATAACAGAAGAAGCGGAGCGGCAAGAAATAGAAGATAGTTTTTTTGAGCTTATCAGCAAGGCTAGATCAATTATTAATGCAAATGCACAAAGTGTTAATCAAAACAGTACAAGTTCAATTTCATCAAATACTAATAATACGGGTGATCCGACAGCAAATTTAAGATTGCCAACAATCAGTTTACCGGTATTTGTGGGAAATTACGATGGTTGGTTACCGTTCCATGACGCTTTTAAACAACTTATTCATGATAATGTGAATTTAACAGATATTCAAAAATTTTACTATTTGAAATCTTGTCTAAAAAATGAGGCGTTACGGTTAGTGCAAGCGTATGTAATTTCATCAGACAACTATGCAATTGTATGGGAATTACTTAAAAAACGATATGAAAACAAACGTATTATAATTAATAATCATCTCAAACAGCTGTTCGAATTACCATCGGTAACAAAAGACTCGCCTGTATTATTGAGACAACTAACTGACACAGTTTATTATCATGTATCAGCTTTAAACAAGTTGCAACTACCAACAAAAGAATGGGATGTATTATTAATATATATAATTACATCAAAATTAGACGCAATAACTAATCGCGAATGGGAAAATTCTCTAGACGACGAAGGGTCTATACCAACTTTTGATGAGTTAAGTAAGTTTTTAAACAAAAAATGCTTTACATTAGAGACAACAAGCAAAAAATACCCTCAAAGCACACAAAATTCGCGTTCACCAAGTTTTATTAAAAACCAATCGAGCAATTATAACAAATATAAGTACACATATGCAGAACAAAACTTTGCCAGGACGGAATACAATCAGGACCGGAGTTGCCAATATTGTAAACAAAATCATTACATTTATGCATGTCCGGAATTTATGAAGTTAAACGCGAAAGAAAAATACAATCAAGTAAAAAGGTTGTATTTATGTACCAATTGTTTACGTTCAGGGCATTCACAGCGAGATTGCAGGTCAGGAAAGTGCAAAAAATGCGGGTTGGCTCACAATACTTTATTACATAATCAAGAATATCGTAAACGCTTTAATACACATTCAACAAATTCAGATCAAAATAATGATACAAATTTACAAAACGAAACGGAGTCAAATGAACTTGCTATTCAAACCAATAGCTCACATACACGAAACAAAACGCACACGCATGGATCCACAGAACTTTGCCATTTGACTGCAACAACAAATATTAACCAAACGATATCAGAAAATAAACATGATAATAACAAAATCGAATCAGAAAATCAACAATCACTTCAAATTGCACATAGTAGTTCAAATCGTAATTTAGTTTTA
Source organism: Dermolepida albohirtum (assembly GCA_031893035.1). NCBI lineage: Eukaryota > Metazoa > Arthropoda > Insecta > Coleoptera > Scarabaeidae > Dermolepida > Dermolepida albohirtum. The sequence goes on along the minus strand of JAVIWB010000262.1, from coordinate 65,878 downwards.
CTTTCAACGGCACAAATCTTAATTTATGATGACCAAGGAAGAGCTCATACATGTAGAGCATTATTAGATTCAGGGAGTCAGAGCAATATAATGACAAATTCATTGTGTACTAAACTAAGGTTAAAACACGAAGATATTCATATTCCAATAGCAGGGATAAATCAGAAATTAACCACAGTTACCCAGAAAACAAAAACAATTATCGAATCACGGGACAACAAGTTTAAGGCAACTTTAACATTTTTAATTTTACCAACTATCACCGAGAATTTGCCACCCGTTGGATTTGATAAATATACATTGGATTATCCAAAAGACATCATGTTAGCTGATCCTAATTTTGATAAATCAGGTACCATAGATATCTTAATAGGTGCAAGCTTATTTTATGAATTACTTCTTGCTAATCAGTATAAACTAGGAGAAAATAAACCTGTATTTCAAGAAACGCTTTTAGGCTGGGTAGTTACGGGTAATATTAACATACCATCGAAGGCAAGCAAAAAACGAATTTGCAATTTTACAACAGAAATTTCAAATGAAACTCTAGATGAGAATTTGACAAGATTCTGGCAGTTAGAAGAAATTCCACAGAAACGTTTTTTATCACCTACTGAACAACTGTGTGAGCAACATTTTTCTGAAACCACAACGCGAGACGCAAATGGACGTTTTGTGGTCAGATTGCCCTTTTTAGAAAAGATTGCTAACTTAGGGAACTCAAAGGCGATGGCATTCAAACGATTTTATTCATTGGAAGCTAAATTTCGCAAGGACACAACCTTAAAGGCTAATTATGTAGAATTCATGAATGAATACGAACAATTAAACCACATGACGAGGCAACAACGCGTCAATGTAGAAACTGAACAGATGCAACCGTCATATATATTACCACATCATGCAGTATTCAAATCAAGTAGTACTACTACCAAATGCAGAGTAGTATTCGATGCATCGGCAAAAACAGATTTGAACATTTCATTAAACGATACATTATTGATAGGACCCACGGTACAGGATGATTTATTTGCTATAGTCTTACGATTAAGATTGCATAGTTTTGTACTTAGTGCAGACATACAAATGATGTACCGGCAAATATTGATTCATCCAGATGATCGTAAATATCAACAGATCTTGTGGAGAGCTAATGATGATCAAGCAATACATTTATATAATTTAAATACAGTCACATATGGTACAGCAAGTGCACCTTATTTGGCAACAAGAGTACTCAGACAATTAGCCGTGGATTGTCAAGATAAATATCCACGTACCTGTGAACTAATTAGAAATTCATTTTACATGGACGACTTACTCGTTAGTGTGAATTCCACAGTGGAGGCATTAGAAATATACAAGGAAATGTCTTACATATTAGGAACAGCAGGATTCCATTTAAGAAAATGGTCTTCAAATGATAAGGAGATTTTAAACAAAATAGCAGAAGATAGCAACAACACAGAGACAATTATTGAAATTCGTGATAATAGAGACTTGAAAACCCTGGGACTCTCATGGATTTCAGAACCAGATACACTAAATTATGCAATAAATTTAGAAATTAAACATACATATGTTACAAAAAGATTAGTTTTAGCTACCATTTCTAGAATCTTTGACCCACTTGGATTAATAGGTCCCGCAATAATAAGAGCAAAATTATTTATGCAACAATTATGGAAGCTACAAATCGCATGGGACGAAGAATTAGATCCGGAATTGGGAAAACTTTGGTTAACATTTCTAGAAGAGATGCAGCACATAAATCAAGTCATTATTAAAAGGCAAGTATTATGTTACCAACCAGAATTTATTGAATTGCATGGATTTTGTGATTCGTCGGAAAGAGCTTACGGAGCATGTATTTATTTAATATCAGGAAATGCTAAAGGTGAAAAATGTTCCAATCTCTTATGTGCTAAGTCCAAGGTGGCTCCACAGAAAAAATGTACGCTACCACGATTAGAACTGTTAGCAGCAGTATTACTAGCAAAATTAGTAGATGTTATAAGACGTACATTGAACATTCAATTAACCCAGACAATACTTTACGGTGATTCCACGATTGTTTTGGCATGGTTACAAATTGACCCGTGTCAGTTGAAGACGTTTGTAGCTAATCGTGTAACAACCATAAGAGAATTATCGAATGTAACCGAATGGAAACACGTTCCTTCAGAACTTAATCCCGCAGATATTATTTCCAGAGGTCTTAATGCTTTGGAGATACAGGATTCAAAACTTTGGTGGCATGGACCAGATTTTATAATAACCAATGAATTAAATCACGAACAAGATATGATAGATTTTGAATTCTTACCTGACACTAAGAAATCAGTAATTAGTTTAGCAGCTGTTGATAAACCCAATGGTGACCTATTTAACAAGTATTCGAGTTTAAGCAAATTACAACGTATAGTTGCCTATTGTATGCGATTTAAACGTGCGACACTAGATAAAGCAAGGTTTAAATCACAGAAACTTTCATCAGATGAATTAGAATGCTCATTGAAAAGAATAGTTAAGTTAACTCAACAGGAGGTATTTGCTAATGAGATTTATTCGTTATCACATAAACGAGCATTGAAACCTAGTAGTAAAATATTGAATTTGAATCCATTTCTAGATGAAGTCGGATTATTACGCGTCGGCGGAAGATTAAGGCATTCCAATTTAGACTTCGCTCAAAAACATCCAATTATAATACCTAAAAATCATAAATTAACAAAATTGATTATCACAAAATACCACCGGGAACATTTACACGCTGGTGCACAAAATTTATTATCCATAATAAGATTAGAATTCTGGCCTCTCAATGGCAAATCAACAGTTAAGGGAGTTCTCCGAACTTGCACCAAATGTTTTAAAATTAATCCAAAACCTACTAAATTCCTAATGGGTGATTTACCCAGCTCACGGGTATTGCCCTGCAGGCCTTTCTCAAAATGCGGCGTAGATTACGCTGGTCCTATGTTAATCAAGGACAGAAGCTTACGAAATGCAAGGCTAGTCAAGGCATACCTTTGCATATTTGTATGTTTTGCTACGCGTGCAATTCACATTGAATTAGTCAGTAATCTCACAACCGAGAGTTTTTTGAATGCACTCAAAAGATTTATAGCTCGTAGAGGAAAACCGTCCGTAATTCATTCGGACAATGGTCTGAACTTTGTTGGTGCGAATAACCATTTCATTGAATTGTACCAATTAATAAATGATAAATGCCACAACGACAAAATTCACAATTTTTTAGCTAATGATAAAATTAAATGGGTGTTCATTCCTCCCAGATCAGCTCATGTAGGAGGTTTATGGGAAGCGAGTGTAAAGTCGACTAAATTTCACTTACGGAGAATATTGGAAAGGGCCGCTTTGACTTATGAAGAGTTAAATACGATACTCATTCAGATTGAAGCTTGTTTAAACTCTAGACCTCTGTCCCCTTTATCCAATGATCCCGACGACTTTTTAGCTTTAACTCCTGCTCACTTTCTAATTGGAGAATCATTAGCTGCTGCACCACAAGAAGATGTTCAAGATCAACAGATTAACCGACTTACTAGGTACCAACGCCTACAACAATTAACTCAACATTTCTGGAAAAGGTGGTCGCGTGAATATTTAACCGAACTACAGAAGAGATCCAAATGGAAGACGAATTCACATCCATCACTTCAGGAAGGCACACTGGTCATCTTGAAAGAAGATAATTTGTCCCCACTACACTGGCCTGGCGAGGATCATCAAACTCCATCCAGGATTAGACAACATCACTCGTGTAGTGTCTGTGAAAACGCCTAGTGGTAAGGTGTTTCAACGCTCAGTGTCGAAAATATGTATTATCCCCCTTGAGGAAAATAATGACTACTTGGACTTATAATGAACTGTACTATTATTTTATATCCTATATGTCAGAACAATATTTTTACCATTTTTACTAATATTGAAAGCTACCTTTCAAGGTGGGCGGCATATGTTACAGCATTTTTATTTTTATTTTTAACCACCAGGGAGGAAGTAGGCGCATGCGCGGAGTGAACGAAAATGAATAATGTAATGTCAATGTAGCAAGTGTTATTATTACCATTGAAACCTAAATACAATATATACCTCATAAGTAAGACTAGTTATTCATTTACACCAATGTGAACCTCGAAGAAAACAAATACAGTCCACTCAGCGATTACATACACACGAACACTCGGTATGTGAACAATATCGTGACAGGTGACGAGACTTGGCTGTACTATTACGATGTGCCGACCAAAGCTCAAAACAAAGTTTGGGTCTTTGATGATGAGGACACACCCATAGTCCCGATCTGTAAAGAAGAAAATGGTAGCTGTATTTTTAAACCGAGTGGAATTATGGAACGCGTCGTTTTGGACACACAGAAGACAGTCCCAGCTAAGTGGTATACTTAACAGCGCCTGCCTAAAGTCATTAGATCTATGAAAAACCTGCGGTCAAAGTCAAGAATGGACACCTTATTCCTCCATCACGATAATGCTCCAGCTCATTGCGCAAAAACTTGCACCGAATATTTGACCACGACAGGATTCAAACTTGTCTTTACAGTGCAGATATTGCTTCCTGCGACTTTGCACTATTCCCGCATGTGATGAGGACCCTTTGCGGGCTTGGGACAACGAGTGTGCTTTACTCCCTAATGAAACTTGGCAGAACTGGTTTAAAGATTGGTTTCGGAGGATGGAGAGGTGCATTGAGTGTAGAGGAAATTACTTTGAAAAATTAAATAAACAAAGCTGTATTGCAAAACTTTCCTAGTACACTATGTATTAAGGCAAAAATGTTCGCATATAGTTTTTCCTTAAGTGTTCAATTTGTGGACAACCTCGCTTGATGCTCCAACAATAGTCAGTCATCATTATGTACATCCCATCTACCCTGATACCGTGTCTCCATGATCTTCAAACCATAGTGGAACTGCGGAGAGTGGTCACATTAATATAAGTTGTAGACAAAAAAAACCTGACGTGATAAAAGAAAACTAACTACAGTTTTGAAATCAGCATGCCTATTCAACTTTAAAACAGCTGAAAAATCGAACTCAACAGAAACTGTGTTATTAAAAATTATTCCCCGATGTTATTAGAGTATTTTTCAATATTTTAATGAATGGTCATTACTTTTAGACAACGATGTGTATGGTAGTAAAAGTTGAAGTGTTAGTCTAGTCCGAGTTATCCGCAATACGTATGTGCGTCCCGACTCGCATACGTCATGCAACTTTTGTTTTTCGCATCAAATAATGGATGTATAAATACTCGATTTTCGATGAAATCTTAATCTTGAGCGCGCTTTCGACCGTCTTTTCCTTCTTCTCCTTCTATTAACGTTACTGCGCGTCCGCACGTTGTCTCCTCCTGCGGTTAAGGAATCCAGAAAAAGTACAGAACAACGCAACTTTCCTTTAATTATAATTTGTACTGATTTGGCAAGTGATAAGAAAATAAGTAGTTGTTTTCAGTTTTACAGATATTATGATTATTGCGATTTTATGCTAAAATTGGTAATTAAAATGAAGAAAATGTATTTAATTTCAAGTGTGCAAATATTCAATATAACGCAAAAGAAATTGTATAAAAAGGTAATTATCATTTACAATAAGTTGCAATTAAATAAGAGCATATAAGAAATATTGCAACTAAATAAAAGCGTATAGGAAATAAGCATGCACATTCAATGATTTGTTATTATTATGTATATACATAAGCGTGAACGAACACCTGTTTCACACGCTGGTTTTTGTTAGATTTATTTGCATTAGTATTACAAGTACCGTTTTTTTTTAGCAACGTAAATAGCTGTTCGTATAACTTTAAGAATTGTATTAATGTTGTGTTTATCTAATTTGCAATATCATAAAAAAAATTGCTACTGATAAATAGTTGTAAAAAGGGATATAAATAAATTTGTATATAATATTAATACAGTATCACAAGAAACAGTAGAGTTTAAAATTTTCACGCACATGACAAAAATAAACGTTTTTATTTTAAAGTAATAGCAATAGGAATAATTTAATTAAACACGAATTTGAAGAACCTAAATATACTAGATTGCTATCCAGTGGTTAAGCGACGTGTTATTACACAGTGTGTTTCAAAAAGAATATACGTATTACAAAGTATTATTTTGTCCCAACTATCGAACGCTGGGCCTCGGCTCGGCTATTGGAGAAACGAATACATAGTCTAGTTTATTTAAAAGCCGCTAGATGTTAGTTGTCTTCTGTTTTTCTTGGTAACCGTCATATGTTTAAAATGGCTACTCCGCAGCAGAAATCATTTTGTGTTCTCGAGTTTGCGAAGTGCAATTTCGTGATTACAGTGCAAAGACATTTTGGTTGAGCTACCAAATTGATCCTCCGAACATTCGCAGACGGTATCGACAATTTTTAGATACAGGATGTGTATATAAAGGAAAGAGTCCTGGCCGCCCTCGTGTTTCTGAAGAAAATGTTGCTCGAATTCAAACTGCTTTCCAACGTAATCCTTCAAAATCAACTCGTCGTGCCAGTCGAGAGTTACAACTGCCTGCAACAACAATTTGGCGTGTTTTGAGACGTTGGTTGATTATGAAGCTGTACAAGTTACAGTTGTAACGGAAACGTGTGGCATTTTGTAACGAGATTCATGATCCTATTGACAATGATAACACGTTCGCACAACGCATCGTCTTTAGCGATAAAGTGACTCTCCATGTTAGTAGTCTGGTAAACAATCACAATGTTCGAATTTGGGGTCTACAGAACTCACATGCAGCCATTGAACATGTACGAGATTAGCCTAAAATCGATGTGTTTTGTGCGATATCTCGAAAAACTGTTTACGGCCCCATTTTTCAACAAGACGGAACACCCTCTCACTGGAGTCGTCAAGTGCGTGAATATCCGAATGAACCTCTACCGAATCGTTGGATTGGTCGTCAAGGAGCTGGCGACTTAGCATGTCTCAGCTGGGCTCCACGGTCACCGGATTTGACGCCCTGTGACTTTTTCCTGTGCGATTTCGTTAAAGCCACATTTATGTACAACCACTCCCACAGAACCTGGAAGAGTTGAAGAACCGGATCCGTACTGCCATAACATCAGTGACGGAGGACATGCTTGCCCGAGTATGGGAGGAATTTGAGTATCGATGTGATATTGTTCGTGTCACTGATGGAGGGCATATTGAACATCTGTAATCTGAACTTGAGAGGTTCGTAAATATATGTGTAAAATTTCATATTCGTATGTCTCAAAGTTAAATAAATATATGCATTCGAAATACGTATATTCTTTTTGAAACACCTGTATTTGAATTTCAGACTGTGAATTGCACGATGTCACGCGGCATGACTACCAACAAGTCCCTTGGTGTTTTGCATTAGCACCAACTTATTTATTCGTTTATTAATAAGGGACCCATTTCGGTCAAATAAAAGTATTATTATTTTCATTCAAAAGTAAGATATGAAAGAGAATTGAACCTCATTAAGAATATCGCGGTATACAACGGTTTCGATTCGGAAATAATCAATGGATTAATTAGAAAGGCCAACATAGGAAAAACAATCCGTGACACCACATGTCTTTCACCACAGAGCAATCGGGAAAAGCAGTTTGTTTGTTTACCTTTCCATCGTGTGACAAAAAATCTGAATAGTATTTTTAAAGATCACGGGTTTAAAGTATGTTCCCGCCCCAATAATACCCTTAAAATGCTGTTAGGAAATGCAAAAAACAAAATTGAAGAGAATAAAAAATCGGGAATCTACCGAATTGAATGTTTAGAGTGCAATAGACAATACATCGGCCAAACTAAAAGATCGATCGAAACCAGGTATAAAGAACACCTTTCGCACATAAAATTCAACCGACCGGAAAAATCGGGTATAGCGAGACATGTATTAGAAAATAACCAGTGTTAATATGGATTGTTTACATTTGATAAAGAACGTGTACAATTATCGCGAACTGGACGCGTATGAAAGCATGCACATCTTAAAGAATTTAAGCCATGTGGTAAACTTTAATGACGCCGGGCCCTTGCAAACCCCTCTCTTCTCTCTACTGAAAGACAGGAGGAACAATATCATAAAACACACATAAATCACACAGACACTTCCTTGACCATAATAACCTTTTTCAATGTAGTGCATGTTAGTTTAAGTAAAAGTATTTTTTAAAAAATCTTGTGAAACAGACACAGTGCACATCTTGGTTTTCAACGGTGCGGATCGCGTACGGAGTTTGTTTTTTTCGTACAATTTTTTCGCCGTGTTTTACCAGGTGCGACACTTTGAAATTATCTGCTGATGATGACAACTTGGTTGTCGAAATGCGTATACAGAATTTTACAAATAGTTAATTGTGGAAAGGGGTTATATATCAACCTTATTGATCAAGTCAATCAACCACAGGCTCCATCAAATTCAACTAGGTATTTCATTATCTATGATAGTAATGGATTGGTTATTTATGGTCTGTTTAAAACTTACAGTTAGTCGTATTCTTGTTAACTTGTTTAAAGTATAATTAGAATTTACCAAGTATAATAGCAAGTTTGGTTCGAGCAGATGCTAGAACGCTACCGCGGCTTTCTTAGGCAGTTACATAAATATAAAACATGTCACCAAGTATAGGAAGCGGATAACAACAGTTTCATTTTATTAGTTATATTTTGCCACCTAAGGCATTTGTTCTTGAAAGAATTACAAATTAGAATGCAGCTTCTAATCTTATTTCGTGTATATAATTCATTACAAATTTCTCCAAATTACTTGACTTTGATAGTTATACTTGATATAAGGATAGATGTCAGTCTATTTTCAGTATCAGTAGAATTTGCCCTTAGTATGTAATTACTACGATATCAGACTTCTAACTGAAAATGCCATACATATGTAGAAATCGCTCTTTAATCAAGAATAATGTAAATACGTTCTTATTTTTTATAATAGTAAATATAATAAATGTTTCTTTGGATACTATACTATAATTTATATATCAGGGCTTTTCTTCTTTCAAAAAGAGCAAATACTTAGACTAAAGTTACTACGACCCGAAAAATATTACACAAGAAGGCTTCTTTCATTTTGCAAAGTAGCAATTTCAACAATTACTAATTTGATTCTGACAGAGCTCCACAGTTGTAATATTGTTATCGTTCCTATAAATTCGTAATGAATCAAATGAAAGAGAAAAAATATACGATCAAATTTAGTGTTCGTCTGAGAAAATCTACAAAACGTGCCTTAAATGGCTCTTAGAAGATTGTCTATGGCAATATTTGCGATGGCATAAAAAATTTAAATATGATCGAAGATTTTTCCTATAATTTTATTTTTCTGCTTAATCTCCCTTAACTTCAACGCACTTTGCTGCATGTGCTACAATGACATTATTCTATCAGAAAGAAATGATTTCTGTTGGTGTTTATTCTCCTCTTACAATTGGCTATCATCTGCTAAATTCCATAATATGAGGTGCTTTTCAAATTTCTAAATAAAAGCAAGTCGGAAGGAGCCAAATCCGGTCCAACTTATAGATACTACATTCGCTGAACATGAGTTAGGTTTTGGGTGCTTTGTGAACTCATTGTGTTGTCATGAAGAAGAACGACTTGCTTGTGGTATAAAACTAGCCGTTTTTAGTCAATATTCATACGCAATTTTGAAAAATTAATTACCCTGAGTAACTGCTGTTATTGCAGTCCCTTTTGGCATGTATTCAATAAAAACTCTTCTTTTCAATGGATTCACGACCCACCGAAACTGTTTTAATCAATATCTAATTTCAAATATGACGGACCATCAACACTAAACTGAAATTATTCGTTCGGAACAGTTTCAGGAGAATTCTGTTCCTTTGTCAAAAATTTAACAAAACTTTTTTGCTAAAAAACACTTTATAAAGGACAAAATAATGAACGAACTGATGTTAAACAGAAAATTGTTACTACTGAACGTTACTAGGCAGCGCATAATTAGATGTTTCCATCATGGCTATTGATTATCCCGTGACGGAATATGTTGCATATTTCGAAGAATCCCCAGTCTTTTCAATATAATTTAATGGTATATTCTATTCTAGATGGTCTACCTTGACTTTGGGCGCAGTAAAAAAACAGGAAATTATTATTGGTTTTAATATATGTACCAATGTGGAAAATAAGCAAAAAAATATGTAGTTTATATGATTATAAATTGTTTAAAAACTAAAATCATTTACATAGCATATCAATATTATAAAACACATATAAAAACCATAATTATATGTTCTAAATTTCGTTTTGGAACTAACTTGTAAGGTAATGATATTCCTATTATAAGCTACATTCGTTTAAATATTATTTCAAATTTGAATTTTTTCTCTAATGAATGGTATTCACTAAATAAAATTGATCGTATGTATATGATAATTTTCGGTACTAAATTCAGACCATAATTTCTCTAAAATGAGATTTTAGAAATAATTCCGAAGAATATCCTTTTCGATTCAATTGCTTTGTGAGTTTAATTATTTTTTAACGAATATTTATATAATTAATTACTCCTTCATAAAAGTATATAGTAGAGTAATTACCTATCATTAATTTATTTTATAAACATTTCTCCCGCACTTTTGCTGTCGTTTGTACATTATATTTTCTATTTTTCCCTGCAATGCAATGTTATAATAACAGCAATAATACATGACTTAACGTCCCCGAACGGCTTAATGCCAATTACAAGGAGAAATGGCAATGATTATTATTATTTAAAGGATAAGGAAAATCATGAAAAATTTATGCGGACAGTAGGCCATCGAATTCGATTCCGAAATCCCCGGCATAATAAGCCAGTAACTTATCACTGAACCATCTTTAACAATTATTTCTTTTACTACTTCATGTTTGTTTACGTTGTTTTTATATTCAATATACTTCTTGGATTCGATATGAGTGGATAAGTCAATAATACCTCTTCCCTCCTAAGGTTGAGTATGAGTTTTAATCCAATTCTTGCACCACACATTAGCATGCCTAGCGTAATTTTTAATTTTATAAATACGAATCTGGTAATTACATCTACACTTAAATTAAACGATAATTGACTATGATCAAAAAACCGCATGACGTATTACCTTTTTCTCTATCCAAACTTTTTCATTTCCACTTTTTCTGTTTGGAAAATTTCATTGGTTATCCCCATATTGAAAACCAAAAACAACTGTTAACATTAGCATTTGTACACACGCAGTTATTCTATAATTTTTTTTATGTTTCTGTAACCTGCATTCACAATCATATAGTCATTCTGTTACTAATAAATATACAGGAAAAAATATTCATATACGAGTGAGCGATATTTTTTTTTGATATACGCCAAGAAAGAAATTGTTAAGCTATGTAATAGATAACAATACTATATTAATAACCTATATACGATCGTACGTATGTATAATATGTACATATAGCCCATATGTACATAGATGTTCACCACATATAACATATATGTAGATTCATATTTCAAATCGATGCAATTATTTTTATATAGAATCCCGTATAAATATTTTCAAACATATTTGCATTCATATCGAAACAATTTGAAATGTTATTGAAAATATATTCCTTACTTTGGAAATGTAAATTTTTGAATAAAATTTTCTTTTATGGAAAAGTAACTTTCAAATAAGTATTACTATGGTTCTGTATGTAATAAACATTTTAAGGGAAAAAATTATTATTGTAAATGTCGTAAAACTGGTAGATTAAATTATATATATATATATATATATATATATATATATATATATATATATATATATACGTCACATTATGAACAACTAGTCAATTTATAAAATATAGTTATTCTACTTCTCTTTCTAGAGCTTAACATACAATTCGAGACATTTTCATTTTATAAGTTGATCTCTGTTAATCTCTCGAGCGGTTATTGTTTTTCAGTGATGTATTTCGTATAATTATATGTTTAAAATTGAATCATCCAACTAGAAAACCTAGAATGAACGTTGGAATTATAAATCCTGCGTTGAGTACCATTTATTTCTAATAAATCATTTATATTTATTATTATATTGCTAAATAAATACAATTATGTAATAAGAAATAACAGCAAATTTTATGTCAACACATTTATAATAAATATGCTATGTATGAAGGATTTTAACTATTTCTATTAAAACTTTATTTAAAAAACGATATGAATGTTATTAATACAATGGTACTGTTATTGTTCGAAGACATAACAGAGACCATTCTTTGAGAGTTTCTCCCAAAACGCCTCTAGCAGCATCAAATTTTGTTTGAAACCGTGTTTTTTTGCTCCAGGGATTAGAAGTCGTATAGAGAATTAGGAATACACAGTGCATTCAGTACACACTTGACATTTTTACTATTCAAGATTTCTCTCACCAACAGCAACGTGTGCGCGAGCGTTATTGTGGCGAAGCTTTCAATTTCCAATCAGGTATTGTTGAAAGGATATAATCCGTTATTAGCTGATGCAAAACTTCTTTAGAATAATTGGAAGTTAGTATAATACCATGTGGAACCTTATGCCGCACCTTGTAAATGTTATGGAAGTGATAATAAATTTAATCAGAAATGTCGTGGCATTCGTGTCACATTAAAGACGTTAAAAAGACATAGTCGAAGATGTAGAACTTGGTGTTGGCAAAGGTTTGTTATGAAAAACTTACAAGCAAATTAACATACGTCCCTAAGAAAGCTAAATTTATTTTTTATAAAATTTTCTTTACGAGTTGGGAGAAATGTCATGGACAATCGAATTTTCTATCACGAAATTTTCTATTTGGATGAAACTAGCTGTACTGTAAATTAAACAGTATTTTCTCAAAATGACAGATATTTGTCAAAAGAAAACCCAGATGAAAAAAAAATTAAAGACCTAAGAAAATAAAGGCGCGGTGTGGGATTTTGACAGAAAAAATTATTGGCCTATATCTTTTTGTAGAAAATTTTGGTGTTTCGTAATACCAATTTTAGTTTGGCGATACTTTACAATTGGCAAACCTGACTATGTCACTTTGTTAGTTATACATATTGTTTACATCTAACTACTTACAAATAAATTTAAGTTTATTTTAAATTAATATGATCATAAATTTAAAGAAGTTTAAATGAAATAACAACCTAAAAACTATTTTTCATTCATTATTAGTAATAAAAATAAATTATTAAAATTTTAACATGCTAAAATTTATTTACAAAATAATAAATAGTTGATGTAAGTGTTAATGAAGATATAACTATTATTTTGTAAATACGAAGTATTGCGTAATCGCGCTGAATGCTTATTCCTTTAAATAGCCAAAGAGAAAGAAATCTAACGGCGTTAAACCCAGCGAATTAGCCGGCCATCAATTCTGAATTATAAATTATTAACCTGTTATGCCGATATTCCCCGAGAAAATGTATTGTATCGTGTGCTGTATGTGCTGGGGCTCCATCCTGTTAAAAGTGCCTCATCGTGTAAATCATTAATGAAGGATTTCAATATTTGTTTACTAGGTAACTTCTTTCTATGTATGATAAGTTTGTAAGTTAATGTAACCCTGGAAATTGAGCGATCCTTCATCTGAAAACAAGCTGGAATTTAAATTCTCATGCTGTATAGCTTCGTTGAACCATGGATAATAATTTAGCTATTCCTCAAATTCTGTTACGTGTACATTTGCCAAACTACTACGACTTACCATAAGTATAGTTTAAACCTGCATATAATTCTAGTTACCTGAAGCACATGTATTATATTATGATCCCTCTTATTTAATAATTTTTGCCTCTCGGTAACAATAGTATTGTAACACTTTATTCAATGAGCCCGATTCAATTTTACAACTACGAGGGAGCGTTTTTATATTCGCGGAATGGGGGACAAGGGGTGGAAATAAAAAAACCAAATTATTTTTCTTTTTCAATATATTCACCTGCAAGACGGATACATTTTTCACATCTTTCAATTAATTTATTTATACCCTCATAAAAAAATGATTTCTCTTTATCTGCAAAATACGCCGAAACTGCCTCCTTGACTTCATCATCGGCAGTAAATTTTTTACCCCGCAGCTCTTTTTTCATTTTCGGAAACAGGTAATAATCACTCGGGGCCAGGTCTGGGCTGTAGGGTGTGTGATTCACAATTTGGAAGCCCACCTTATGCAGGGCAGCTAACGCAACGCGGCTCTTGTGGACGGGCGCGTTGTCGTACAAAAGCAGAACACCTTTTGTGAATTTTCCCCGTCTTTTCTCTTTAATGGCTTCTTTTAGTCGCTCTAATATTGAAGCGTAATATTCTCCGGTTATAGAAACACCTTTATCTTTATAATCAATCAACAATATTCCTTCCGAGTCCCAAAATACCGTTGCCATGAGTTTCCCAGCTGATTGTGACACTTTAAATTTCTTGGGAGGTGCTGTGCCCTTTTTATGCCACTGCATGGAGTCTTGTTTGGACTCAGGTTCATAATGATGAACCCAATGATCGTGTAGGATTTTAAAAATTGTTGTATCGGATACTCCAACCATTTCTGCGAGTTGTTTCTTCTTTAGTCGAGCATCTTCGAGTACAATTTGTTCAACTTTTTGGATAAGTGCTGGCGTGGTCACCTCAATGCTCCTGCCCGGCCTCGGGTCGTCTTCAAGGGATTCCCTTCCTTGTTTAAATAAACTATGCCACTTGTACACCATGGTTTTTCCTGGACAAGAGTCGCCGTAAACCAATGACATCTCATTCATTATGGTCGCGACTGATTTTCCTTGCCTGGTAAGGAACTTTATAACGGCACGATATTCGATTTTTTCCATATTTTACTTTTCACTCCTGATTATGTTACTTGGTTGACGATAGCTCAAAGACTAACTTTCTAATAACAATGAAACTTCGTATTTATACTAATCATGAGTCGCTGCACAGGCCACGCCCCCAATGCGCCTACTCATCCCTCTACAACCCGCTCATTCCGCGAATATAAAAACGCTCCCCCGTATATTGTAGGTATTAATTCCAGATCGTCGTCCTTTATTTGAATTTATGGAATGTCTTGCTAATTATACGCTTAAATCTACTTGTCCAGACGTGTTACACCTATTAATAATTTTTTATTTTGTCACATTGTATTTATCTTCCATTTGTTTTGTTTTAGCTTCGTAGGATCTAGAAAGTTATTTATTTACTAACAAATTTAAATAAATGTTATGAAGGGTGGATATTCTATGGAAATAAGAAAGACCTACTTTCTTGCTAATCTGGAGAGACATATTTTTCTATCATTTCCACACATGTCATGGATCACCTAGTAGATACAAAGTAGAAAAGTGCGCAGAGGTGTCAATTTTTTAATAAAAGAAACCCTTAAAACGAGAGAGTCATCAATGTTATTACCTCCTCCTTTTTAATTAAAGAGAAAATGAATGTAAAAATGAATGACGGTTAATTCAATGTTACTGTAAGGAGTTAATAATTAGTAGTTGTGTACAATGACCATCAAAAGTCCAGGACGTGTGCTAAGCTGATTAGATTATTAGTGGAATAAAACGACAGGAATGCCTTTAAAATTTTATTCACAAGTTAAATTAATTCTTAAAGCTTGAATGTGTTAAATAGAAATAGTTAACAAGAACGAGAGCAACAAATAAAATATGATGAACGTAATAGCAAAGCTGTAATAAAAGATAAGTCTAACGATATTTAGCTGTTTAATAAAATATACAAAGAGTTAGATTAAAATGTGCATGCGTGTACTTGCGTGTTTGTGTATATGTATATGTCCTGGATCAGGAAGCTGTGTATTTTTCGCGAACGCGAACTTAAACACATGGATACAACAAACGCGGGAAAACAACTTCACGATCACGTCAAAGGAATGCGTGTGTACTTTGTCATGGTCTGAGAAGAAGTCCTGTGTCTTACACGGGGCTGCTCTTAAGACCCCCGTATACTAAAGGGTTAGGAGACTGGTCATGTTTGAACCACCCAATAGCAAACGAGAATATTGGCGCGCTATATTCGACTTCCTAGAAAACGGCGGGTAGACGTTGCTTTATTACAGTTGGACAGTACGTGACGAATACAAAAGATTCCTGCATTTGTATATATCACAAAAAGGTCAAGATAAATAATAATTTATGACTTGAAACTCGAACTATTTTTAAATTTAAATAACTTAATTTAAAAAACATAATATAGAGAATTATTATTTGTATGCGAAGTGTAACAATTCCCGCACGCGTTGGTGAGCTTATTTGTGATATGTTGTTGATGTTAGTGTTTCAAATGAGGAATCGTTAATCAAATGCATCATTGATTTACTTTAAAGGCAAAGAAAATGCGCCCAGGATCGACTTGTGCTATACTGTACTCACGTCACTATACGAGTGATTGCGATAAAACCTGGAAAATCGCAGTGTGAGCAAGGGCACGCCCTTAAACATCAAGAATCCAGTTGATCACGTTTGATTGAATTTGAAATTGCTAGAACTTAGCAATGTAAGAAAAAGAAAGCGAAAACTGGTCTGCTTGTTTAAGTCGCACAGGTGTTAGGCGCGAAGAAAAATACAAAATAATATTTTGGGTATCGCTACGAAAAGGGAAAGATCGACCCTAATCTAACATTACATCACTAGCTAACTTAGAACTAAGTAAATTACTATTTGTGATATTCGTGTGTGTAGGAGTACCCGTTCGCGCACTAATGACTCTGTGGCGAGGTCGATGTTGACCGTCGGTCTCTCGACAATGGATAGCAGCGTTTGACCACTGATCGCCGGCACTGGCTGACGGTCGGTCTCGCTTGAATACGGGCCTTGTCCGGTTTACCTGATTCTTTGTCCGGTCTTGTGTTGTACCGTGGCTTTTTCGACTAGAGTGTCGTGTCTTCGTATTTTTCTGAAGTACCTGGGTTGACCTACTTAATCTAGGTAATTCGGGTCGCAGACTCGATTGCACGTGACGAAGGGATAGGGTTAACATTAGGATTAGATTTGGTTCTTGGGTACATATTGGATGTAACGAAATTAATTGAATGACGAATATCCTTACCAAAATCTAAACAACGTTTTCCTATATTTAATACAGCTTGATGTGATTCGAGGAACGGCATACCAAGAATGAGATTCTCCCGCAAATCCGGTGCAATAAAAACAGGAATTTCGATTACCTCATTTAGAATTTCCATTTTTACAATCCCAGTTCCGGTGATTTTCAGGTACGAAAATTTGTTGCCTAATGATGCCGTATTAAACTTCTTCGATGTTATGCGTTGAACAATGGACGGGACGGCAAAGTTATGTGACGCCGCGGTGTCCAAAAGAGCGTCGACAGAGCGTCATGTGACGTTTACGCATATACGGGGTGTGTTTGATGATGAATTATGTTGTAAATAATTCAACGGTGGCTGCTGTTTCGCTCTGCGGATTGGGCAATTGCGATGCCAGTGATTATCCGAGCAGTAGCTACAGGGCGGTAATCCTTTCGTTATCGGCTCCTTCGCTTTATTACCTAAAAGTAAATTAGATGAGACTGATACTTTACTTGCGTAAATTTCCGTAGGATCTCCATGAATATAATTGTCAATCTGCATGCAGGCTTCTCTTAGCGCTTTCGTTGATTGTAGAGGTTTTGGTCCTAACATCACTTTGTATTCGGATCTTAATTGCCTCTTGATTAACGTTGTAATCTTCGTGTCATCCCAGTCCGGGTATAAACGATTACATAAACGATTTTTCTTCAAAAGAAAAGGAACTGCGCGTTCATTTTCTTGCTGAAAACAACCATACAAAATTTCATGCAGTTTATCCTGACGTTCGACAGCTTTGTAACGTTCGAGAAAGAGTTCGCTGAAACAATCGAAAGAATCAATTTGATTATCAAGTTGCTCAAACCATATCGCTGCTTCTCCATCAAGGTATGATGCAATTTCATCGATTATCCTGGCAGGAGTTAGCGTATGTGCTTTCAGATACGTTTCCAGCTGTAAGAGAAAAATTTCCGGGTCCTGGAAAATATCTCCACTGAAAATATCTGGTTTCGGAGGTGATACAGGGGCTGTAACAACTGATTTGCAAAAATGCTGTAAAACATTGATAAGAGATTGTATATTAGATGAAGTATACGTGGGCGCCACCAAATCATTTAATTTGGAATTAGAAGGGTTGCTCTGCTGTCCTTTCACTTTTGACTTCATTATGATGCTGCGGGTAGGTTCGTTGATCACACTTGATCTAAAAATAGCTTCACGTTATTGGGCGACACTTTATTACCTCCTCCTTTTTAATTAAAGAGAAAATGAATGTAAAAATGAATGACGGTTAATTCAATGTTACTGTAAGGAGTTAATAATTAGTAGTTGTGTACAATGAGCATCAAAAGTCCAGGACGTGTGCTAAGCTGAAAGAAAGTGGAATAAAACGACAGGAATGCCTTTAAAATTTTATTCACAAGTTAAATTAATTCTTAAAGCTTGAATGTGTTAAATAGAAATAGTTAACAAGAACGAGAGCAACAAATAAAATATGATGAACGTAATAGCAAAGCTGTAATAAAAGATAAGTCTAACGATATTTAGCTGTTTAATAAAATATACAAAGAGTTAGATTAAAATGTGCATGCGTGTACTTGCGTGTTTGTGTATATGTATATGTCCTGGATCAGGAAGCGGTGTATTTTTCGCGAACGCGAACTTAAACACATGGATACAACAAACGCGGGAAAACAACTTCACGATCACGTCAAAGGAATGCGTGTGTACTTTGTCATGGTCTGAGAAGAAGTCCTGTGTCTTACACGGGGCTGCTCTTAAGACCCCCGTATACTAAAGGGTTAGGAGACTGGTCATGTTTGAACCACCCAATAGCAAACGAGAATATTGGCGCGCTATATTCGACTTCCTAGAAAACGGCGGGTAGACGTTGCTTTATTACAGTTGGACAGTACGTGACGAATACAAAAGATTCCTGCATTTGTATATATCACAAAAAGGTCAAGATAAATAATAATTTATGACTTGAAACTCGAACTATTTTTAAATTTAAATAATTTAATTTAAAAAACATAATATAGAGAATTATTATTTGTATGCGAAGTGTAACAATGTCGTATTTTAAATCTAAATTATTGCAGAAAATCTGCACATATATATATATATATATATATATATATATATATATATATATATACTACTCGATTACCATAAAGAGTGGTAATACATCCTTGTGTTTCACAATTTGTGCTGCTCTCATTCGTTTACATCCAGTTTAGTTTGTAATAATTGTAATATATGTAACTGTACTGTTATAATTCCTTCATAGAAATTATATCATTATTATCCATACTCCAACCTATATCGAGTGAAGTTGCATTTTATGAAATTTATGTGAATTTTCTATTTTAAATTCTACACTTCTGAGTATTGATCTAGCCTAAGAGATGAAACCACGCTTTGTCAAACAAACAAGTCCGATATAATAGATTATCCTTCAAATGTTCATTATTATCCTACAAATGTTCATTCAATACGTTTAACGACTTATTCCAATCTAAGGGACGCTTAATTGCTTCTTGAGTCGATCTATATGACAAACTTGATAATTAGAACCAATATTTCAAGATTATTTTATTACATGGGCCACTTGTCGTAACGCTTTGTAGGGTCATGATCAATAGATCTACACACTCGTCAATAATTTCATTTGTCAAAATTGTTAATTGACGTGGTGACTTCCCTTTATTATAACACATTATAATAAAATTTCTCTGTGTTACCAAATCGGTTAACAATCCGGAAGGTATAGCGCATTAAACTATATTATTGAATTTCTATGTCAGGAAATTGTAACACGTTCAAGACTCAAATAAAAATATGAACACAAATGACATTGACCGCTTTTGATAGAAATGCATGGACTTTTTAAAAATGCTGATTTAATGGCAATAATTGGACGAAAGTATTCATAAATTCCACAGAAATCAATCCTTTTGTGACAATTATTGTTGGTCGCAATGTATATACTCGCTCCAAAAAAAGATGTAAGTATTGAAATGTCAAGGGCAAATAATTATACTCAGAACCATATCAAACTTACAATGCGTATTACAAAATAAGAAGAACCACAATGTATCAATGTGACAAAACATGCCCCGTAGTCCGTTGCGCAACGCACTATAATAAAATTTCTCGTGGCAGAGGGTGAACAACGGGGGAACAACGTCCTTAAAGAGAAGCAAGTGTACAAGTGTTTAAGAGGGCGAGAAGGTGTCGAAAACCAGGACCATTCACTTCACTCACGATGAAAACTGATGAAAACGTTCTGAAGACACCCGTCAATCAACTACTGTTGAAATTGTTTCTAAGGTATGGCAGTAGTCAAGCGTTAATTACTGATGATATGGGGTTTCGAAAAGTATCTGCAAGATGGATGCCTCGCCTTTTTACTGAGAATCAGAAATTGCAACGTTTAGAAGTGATTCAGCGTCAGTATATTCACGTTTGCCACGTTTTTCAAGTTTAAACATACAAAAAAAGAATCAGCAGAAAATTAATAAACAACAAAAAACCTAGCGGGAGATGTTTGATTAACCGGTGTTGCCCTCTCAGGGTGCAGCTACCAGCCTGCCCAGAGATGGTTGT
Organism: Dermolepida albohirtum; assembly: GCA_031893035.1. Taxonomy (NCBI): domain Eukaryota; kingdom Metazoa; phylum Arthropoda; class Insecta; order Coleoptera; family Scarabaeidae; genus Dermolepida; species Dermolepida albohirtum. The sequence goes on along the minus strand of JAVIWB010000262.1, from coordinate 45,210 downwards.
GTTTGTTGTTCAGGAAAAGAGAAAATATAAAAAAAGCGCACCACATTTATTACAGAAACAACTTTTTGTATACAAGTATGACGTGGTGAGTAATAAGGAATCTCGCGTCCCGCATCAGGTACTAAACATCCCAAAAATTAAATCACTACTATATCGAAAGATAGAGAAAAAACAAAAATGCATAAACATAAGTTCGCTTTTAATTAAATAATAAAGTAGAAAACAATAAACGACTGCGACTACAATATCTTAAATTAAAGTGTAAACATGGTTCGAAGGTCAGATAGGGTGAATTAGTATTACAAGTACAAAAAATAAAACAAAATTAGTAGTTTTTATTTTTGAATCGGAAGGGCCTAGTTTCGTTTAGACTTCAAAAATGAATATTTAAAATAACCTAAAATTTATTACTAAATTAGATTATTTTACTCTTCCGTAAAAAAAGTAGCAGTAAAAAGTAATTTGTTTGAAATAAAAAAAACATAAAATATAATCTAGTTTATCTTCAATCGATTTAAGCAATAAAACTTGATTATCTACTAAATTAATCGACGTGAATAAAAGAGCTTAAAATTTTGGGAAATTATTCTAGGACTACCTTGATTATTAACTAAATTAATTAAACTCGAGGACAATTGTTTCTCTCTCCCATTATATATATATATATATATATATATATATATATATATATATATATATATACAAGAAATAGTGTAAAAACGAAATTACAATTTCGGCCCTTGCTTACTATGTGAAAGCTAAAATGAGAATTACTGGCTTCGTAACTACATCCAATAGATGCGGAAAAAGATATGTCGATTTGGTATTCAAACTCTGTCTAAACTTAGTACCTAATACCCTAAAATAACGATAACAAAAGAAGAAATTAAAAAAATTCCAACGTGCTCAAGACGGCAAAAACATATCTCTAATTGGAGGGTGCAGAAAATCCTCCCTTAAATACCTTTATAACCAGACTCACTGATATTCGTGCGTTAAGCCCCAAAGCCAATAAACAATTCTTAATGATTAAACGAAATTTTAATTATATGTAACTTCTAAAGTTGTGTATTATCTAGAAATACTCTGTTCGAAATGATACAAACTAAAACACTAGGTAGGAAGTCTGATAATAAAAAGGTAACTATGACTTGCAAAGAAAGCCGGACATGCGTCCATCATCAAGAAATAAACTAAGATGAAAACTAACAAATGCACTGTATAAAACAAAGTAACAAAGAAATGAAATGGAAATTTCGTAAAATTATTAAGAAAAGAATGATCCAAAGAATCTTAATTCATACAAGTAAATACTGCTCTGCAATCTCTTCACTAATGTTAAGTACAAATTCATCAAAGTTTAACTAAAAAGCACAGTTCCAACTTACCACCATATGATTATTTGTTTCGGCCACTAAAGAAGGCATTTGGAGGGTAGAGATTCGATGTTGTTGAAACATTCGAGCGCATTCAACTGCAGTCACAACCATGACATCAAGAAATTTTCTACCCGTTTTAAAAAAATCTTTAAATCAGATTATTATTTATATTTTTGAAATGCTTTAATAAATAAAAAAATAAAAATTCCGGTTTATATTTAATTCATCCTCATATGTTTAGTATACGGTATTTTCAATAAATAAGGCAAACATAATACAAGCTTTGCTATCTATGCGCCCGAAAGTGGCGCTGTTGTAAATTATCTGTTAGATGCCTCCTTGCTTAACCCCGCCATACTGCTTTTTTTTCAGTTTGTTCAGTTTATGTTTGGTTTAATTTCGAAAAAAATCAAGTGCTGTTTAAGAAGTGTTCAAAGAAATGCAGTAAATTGACAATACTGAATTATTTAATATATGTATTTGCAGTGGCTATATACATATAAAACCAGACGGCATTCCTCAAATGCACAATTGTAGCATTATAGTAATTACTATACAACGCTATTCCAAAATTAAATCTTCCAACACCAATAATACCCGAGTAAAAGAAAGAAACATATATGTACTTAATTATTAAATAACAAGTAATAACTATGTCGTAATGCTATTATAAATATTTATAACCAAGTAGATAGAGAAGAAAAAATAGGGTAGGGTATCAGTGAACATATTTACTTATATTATATTTCATATTATAAATTTGAATTATTAGTATTAGTAAATATTGGAGTAACAAGAACCGAAAATTTATCTCAAAGCTAACAAGTTATATTTGGAATTGCATTGGTAACCGTCATATGTTTAAAATGGCTACTCAGCAGCAGAAATCATTTTGTGTTCTCGAATTTGCGAAGTGCAAATCCGTGATTACTGTTTCGAGAAATGGAAGAAACGTTGGCACAAGTGTATTGGGGCCAGAGGGGATTACTTTGAGGGGGACGAAATAGATTTGGAAGAATAAATTAAGAATTTAAAAATTATGAACAAAGTCTTACTATTTTTTGCCCACAGTAGTATGCTCATGATAGTGAATACTATTGGGTCAACAAAATTTAAATAATAATTAAATTTTAATTTAATCCATTGAGGTTAAACGACTGAAAATGCTTATAACTTTATTGAAACCGACCTGCATCCAGTTAAAATTAAACTGTGGGCAATATCATATAGATCCTTAATTTTTTGCGCAAGAATTACCGCAGAAAGTAGTTATTTTTAAAAAATTCATTGTAATTGCATGATGATGAATCATATTACAAACCAAGGTTTCTGGTCTTTCTGATCACCAGATTTAACACCTTCACGATATTATTTATTTGGTTAAATAAGAAATAATATCTATAAAAACCGACTTCATATTCTTTATGATTTGAAACAAATCATTCAACACGTGACTTAATCTACAAAAAAAAACTTCACAATGTTTTTGAGAATATGAAATGAAGAATTTATGTTTGCAATTATGTTCTTGAAATAGAATATTACTTTTAATATACATCATTTCTCCATATTATGACACGAAGATTGTGGGCGAATGATCAATATACAGCGTGTTTCAAAAAGAATATACGTATTACAAAGTATTATTTTGTCCAAACTATCGATCGCTGCGCCTCGGCTATTGGAGAAACGAATACATAGTCTAGTTTATTTAATAGCCGCTAGATGTCAGTTGTCTTCTGTTTTTCTTAGTAACCGTCATATGTTTAGAATGGCTACTTCACAGCAAAAATCGTTTTGTGTTCTCGAGTTTGCGAAGTGCAATTCAGTGATTACAGTGGAAAGACGTTTCAGGCTGAGCTACCAAATTAATCCTCCGAATGGGTGGAACATTCACAGATGGTATCGACAGTGTAGATACAAGATGTGTATGTAAAGGAAAGAGTCCTGGCCGCCCTCGTGTTTCTGAAGAATATGTTGTATGAATTCAAACTGTTTTCCAACGTAATCCTTCAAAATCAACTCGTCGTGCCAGTCGGGAGTTACAACTGCCTACCACAACAATTTGGCGTGTTTTGAGACGTCGGTTGGTTATGAAGCCGTACAGTTGTTACAAGTTCTGCGTCCTGATGACAAACGGAAACGTGTGGTATTTTGTAACGAGATTCATGATGCTATTGACAATGATAACACTTTTGCACAACGCATCGTGTTCAGTGATGAAGCGACTTTCCATGTTAGTAGCCTGATAAACAAACACAATGTTCGAATTTGGGGTCTACAGAACCCACATGCAGCCATTGAACATGTACGAGATTAGCCTAAAATCGATGTGTTTTGTGCAATATCCCGATCATCTGTTTACGACCCATTTTTCTTTGACGGAAACACGGCTAACGGTCAGCAGTATCTCGCTATCTTACAAAACTGGTTGTTTCCGACGCTGCACGAAGACAACTTCATGAATATCTTAATGAAACTCTACCGAACCGTTGGATTGGTCGTCAAGGAGCTGGCGACTTAGCATGTCTCAGCTGGGCTCCACGGTCACCGGATTTGACACCCTGTGACTTCTTCTTGTGGGGTTTCGTTAAAGACAACGTTTCTGTACCACCACTCCCACAGAACCTGGAAGAGTTGAAGAACCGGATCCGTACTGCCATAACATCAGTGGCGAAGAACATGCTTGCCCGAGTATGGGAGGAATTTGAGTATCGATATGATATTGTTCGTGTGCCTGATGGAGGACATATTGAACATCTGTAATCTGAACTTAGGAGGTTCGTAAATATGTCTGTAAAGTTTCATATTCGTATGTCTTAAAGTTTAATAAATATATGTATTCGAAATATGTATATTCTTTTTGAAACACCCTGTATATTAATTTCACCATCAAAAAGTAGATGAGCAGAGGATTCAATATACCTGTCTCAGTGTACTTCAAATGAAATGAGAGCCCTTAAAGATCTACCATGAGACGGGCTTCATCTGTTATAAAATAAATATACTAATAAACTTTGAATATAAGCATTCAAATGTAATCGCAAATCATATTCAGATGAACTGCTAGTGTTAAAATTATTAATTGCAAGTGTACATGCGAAATGGAATAAATGTAAAAGCAACCAATATATTTTTATGTCATAAGTAACGCAAAAGTGCTGAGACTATAAATAAACATGTGTATAGTTTAAATCAGGAATCTCTTCCGATCACGTGATCACTGTCGTATGAAATAAAATGTCGACAGGAGTAAGGATATCAAATTAAATACTATATTTATATTGCTGCTTGATGCGATAATTTACTATATACCTAACCTGTAAACCTGTAAATAAGAAATGTAAAGGCTGCCTACGTATGTTACTTAGGTATAAACTTATAAGAATGATGAAGCTGTTAGAACAATAACAAATAACGGTAAAGCGTACAATACAAGGAATACAACAATATCTGAACCGTAGAAAAGGCAAACTTCATAAGTCAAAAGTCAATCTGTATTATACGTGACACGTGTGTGAATAATACACATACGCTGCATACGTCTGTTTCTATTTCTTCACGACTCTTTGATAAGACGTAGTGCGTAACTCTATTAGCAAAACGTTTGCGCCCTTTCTTTCTTTAAATGCCGGTATGTTCGCATTTTGCAGCGTTATCGATACGTCGGCAAATTTTCGTGATTTAAACTATATATTTTTTTCCTAATTATTTCAGAAGACAAGCTTACAAGCTTAAGATTAATTTGTTGGCTTTTATATTTTACAAAATTAACAAATTTCGTGAAATTTTTAAAAATAGGTAAACATAATAAAAAATTTACTGAACTTTTAGTATAGCGAGGTTTTCAATTTTTCATTCGTTTTAATATCCACGTCTGTTTGTACCATGAAATTATTTATACAGGATGATTCAGGGAGAATATTAAGTATTTTAGATAGAGATAGGAGGAACTATTTTGATTAAAGAAGTTCGCATAAATATGTATCAAATTTTTAATGATTACAGAGACGCAATTATTTAAAGTTGACCCGTATTTTCCCGATAGACATGCACGTTTAAAATAACTGACAAACACATAACGGTCTTAAATACTCATTTGACATGTGATTTATATTTTACAAAATTAGTGATTATTATAGCCTGACGCTGTTTAGAATTACAAGTGCTTATAAGAATACCTAACATATTTACCTATACTGAATATGCCGATATAGTATTTGTTTTACAGATTTAGTAACAGCAATGTTCTTGTTACTTTTAGAAAATACCGCACACGATTTCCTATCTATAGAGTACCAGATTGTAATTACTAGAGTTTTCACTAAATTATGAAACTGGTGCAGAACCCAATTGCCATATTTCTATTGAACGTGCAACGTGATTGAAGTAGAAAGCATAATCGAGTCGGTAGAACGTAATCTTTCGATAAGCACACGCAAAATTTCGATACATACATGTACAAGAGTATAGCAGACATTACGTATGAGTTACTATTATGATTCAAAATAGATGTGACACAGGAGATGAATCTAGACGGTTGTAACATTGTCAGTGGCTAAGTAATGATCTTCGAGTTATCATCCTATTAACACTGTTCAGTGATGAAGCTACATTCACTCGGAACGATATCAATAAGAGTAATAACTCAAATCGGTAGTCTGACGAAAGTCCATATACTATTGCAGAAAGCAATGGTCAACAACGCTTCTCTGTAAATGTATAGCGTGGTATGATAGACATTCAGTTGATTGGGCTTACTGTATTATCATATTATTTTAAAAGGCGTATTAACTTGACTTTCATGCTAATAATAGCTTTCGCTATTATTAGAGGATACTTTGACTGCAACGATGAATACATTCTTCCAGCATGGAGACTGCATATTCTAAATCCAACATTACATAACATAGATGTCACATTCATTGACCGCCAATGTCTCTAAATCTTACTACCCCTTTTGATTATTGTTTATGAGGATATGAAAATAAACATACCAAACGAATTGCTCGTTCGCATTATGAATACTTCCGCATACATACAAACATGACAGACGACCTCAGAAAACTACACGCGGATTTGTCAATCGAAAGTGCATTGAATATTCATGTTTTACCTAGTCCTGCAGACGATAACTTGAAAGCACAAAAATTTTATGTTGGCAGTTCTGACATTTGATATATGCTTTACAAAAGTGCCGAACAATTTCACTACAGCGTGAGTCGTCATTATGGAATGGTCGGATAAAGAGAGCCGTATTGCGGTTATTGCACTTCATAAGTGTGGAATAGAAAGAGCCCGTATTTTTGATTTATTGAAACCGTGGCAGGCCTCGCATAGTTCGTACACCACAGGCCATCAATGCTGTGAGGTCCCACATCAATCGACATCCTGTCCGCAAACAGAAAATCATGGCTTGTGAAATGGGTATTGCTCCGAGAACCATGAGCCGTATCATTAAACAAGACCTAGGCCTTAGAGCTTTCAAACGACAAACAGGACAGCGCCTTAACGTTGAATTAAAAAAGAATAGGAAGAAAAAATGCAGACACCTGATATCGTTGTACGGCAAAGAGCGTTACAAAAAAAATTCTGTTTTCTGATGAAAAAATTTTTACCGTGGAAGAAACTTTTAACAAGCAGAATGATAGGGTGTATGCACGGTCTTCCAAGGAAGCCAGTGAAGTGGTGCCAAGGATTCAGCGAGGTCATTCTCCTGCTTCAGTGATGGTTTGGTGGGGAGTATTCTATGACGGTGTCACGTCCTTGCATTTTTGTGAAAAAGGTGTTAAAACAGCGGCCAAAAACTATCAACGAGACATTTTAAGCATTGAAGTGGAGCCCCTGAACTACACCATGTTCCAAAACCAACCATGGATATTCCAACAAGACTCTGCGCCCGCTCACAAGGCCAAAACAACTCAGCAATGGCTTGAAAATCATGTACCTGAGTTTATTAGTACTGACTATTGGCCGTCAGCAAGCCCAGACCTAAATCCGCTCGACTACAAACTGTGGTCAATATTAGAGGGCATGGTCTGTAGAAGACCCCATCGCAACCTGGAATCATTGAAGCAAGCGTTAACAGAAGCAGTCGGCAATTTTCGAATGGATATCGTCCGTACAGCGATTGATGAGTGGCTCTGCAGACTTCGGCGTTGTATTAAGGCAAATGGCGGTCATTTCGAGTAATTTGCATTGTCTTTTGTAGCTTACTATTGCCAAAATGAACTATCAAAAAATAATTTAAATCCAACTTGCAGTTTTCTTTTTGTACTTAAAAATCTTTATATCAGTATTTATGGCAGGACTAGGTATATAATTCAAATAATTATTAAATGAAATCAATAAGTCACTTGTCTTTGCTGAACACCTTCTCTAAATCTTTTTATGAGTAACATTCAAACACCTGTGTCTATGCAACCATTAAAAAACGACACATGGTTATATGAACTCTTTTACTAAAATTATTTCATACTATCATATAAAATATTTACTATTCCCCCTGAAACACCTTACATAAATTAATTATAAAGGTGGGTATTATATCTCTACACTGATTGAAAAGTAACGTCCTTGAGGTATATGACACTATATAACACTATTGTAAGACGAGGACAGTAGAGTTCATAATTGTAGAATACCTCAAGTATATCAGAGATGTGTGGACGAACTATTTTTTAGTGCGCGAAAATTAATCAGATATTTAAATATATCTGACCAATTTATGACTAAAAATTAGTAATACCTAATAGTAATAAAAGGCTAGAAAAGACACACATAACATGTACGAATATATTTTTTAATACGGCATTAACATACATTTGTTTAATTATATATATTTCCTTTATACTTTTGTTCAAATAGATATATAATTAAATTAAGCAAATGTTTCTAAAAAGAAACTCTTTAAATTATATTTTTGACAATTGAAACTATTCCGTAAAATTTGGCTATTTAAATAATTGTAGATTATGGCCTTTAAATTATTTTTATGGCATACTTGAGGCATCATAAATCGAATATAATATAAATATTCCCAAATTTATTTGGGAATTCGGCAACTAAAATATTTTTCTGATACCTTAATAGTCTATTTTATTCTGGAAGCAATATGCCAATAGTTTCCAAGAAGGTAAAGCAAATACTGTTGCCAAGTACCTACCTATAAGGTTTTGGAGTATAATAATGACAAAGAAAATATTTTATTGTTCTGTGTATATCTTTGACCTCAAGACATTTTTATTGTGATAATTGCATTAATAAAAAATTATGTGTTGCACTATTTAAGTCAGAATGCATTAATTTACTGTTAAAAAAATGTATGCTTTTTATATAAGAGCCTTATTACTTTTGAAAATCTTATCATACTACATATAGTCTATTCGGTTTGAGAATGGTGCGATTCCGCTATATTGTTTAGGCTTTTTTGTGTGAGTTTATGTAGTTTATTTATTCCAGTGGTTATATAATTTAAAATGTTTCCAAGATTTATGAAAAATAATTCCGTTGTAACAGTATAGGTAATTTGCTAATGCCTATATATATCTAACCTATAATTACGAGGGAGCGTTTTTATATTCGCGGAATGAGCGGGTTGTAGAGGGGTGAGTAGGCGCATTGGGGGCGTGGCCTGTGCAGCGACTCATGATTAGTATAAATACGAAGTTTCATTGTTATTAGACAGTTAGTCTTTGAGCTATCGTCAACCAAGTAACATAATCAGGAGTGAAAAGTGAAATATGGAAAAAATCGAATATCGTGCCGTTATAAAGTTCCTTACCAGGCAAGGAAAATCAGTCGCGACCATAATGAATGAGATGTCATTGGTTTACGGCGACTCTTGTCCAGGAAAAACCATGGTGTACAAGTGGCATAGTTTATTTAAACAAAGAAGGGAATCCCTTGAAGACGACCCGAGGTCGGGCAGGAGCATTGAGGTGACCACGCCAGCACTTATCCAAAAAGTTGAACAAATTGTACTCGAAGATGCTCGACTAAAGAAGAAACAACTCGCAGAAATGGTTGGAGTATCCGATACAACAATTTTTAAAATCCTACACGATCATCTCGGCATGTCTAAGGTCAGCGCAAGATGGGTGCCGAGAATGCTCACGCCGCCGCAAAAACAACAGCGCGTAGAGTGTTCGCGTGCATTTTTGGACCTCTGTAATGAAGACAAGGATGGTGTATTGAGTGGAATTGTTACTGGAGACGAAACTTGGGTTCATCATTATGAACCTGAGTCCAAACAAGACTCCATGCACTGGCATAAAAAGGGCACAGCACCTCCCAAGAAATTTAAAGTGTCACAATCAGCTGGGAAACTCATGGCAACGGTATTTTGGGACTCGGAAGGAATATTGTTGATTGATTATAAAGATAAAGGTGTTTCTATAACCGGAGAATATTACGCTTCAATATTAGAGCGACTAAAAGAAGCCATTAAAGAGAAAAGACGGGGAAAATTGACAAAAGGTGTTCTGCTTTTGCACGACAACGCGCCCGTCCACAAGAGCCGCGTTGCGTCAGCTGCCCTGCATAAGGTGGGCTTCGAAATTGTGAATCACCCACCCTACAGCCCAGACCTGGCCCCGAGTGATTATTACCTGTTTCCGAAAATGAAAAAAGAGCTGCGGGGTAAAAAAATTTACTGCCGATGATGAAGTCAAGGAGGCAGTTTCGGCATATTTTGCAGATAAAGAGAAATCATTTTTTTATGAGGGTATAAATAAATTAATTGAAAGATGTGAAAAATGTATCCGTCTTGCAGGTGAATATATTGAAAAAGAAAAATAATTTGTTTTTTTTATTTCCACCCCTTGTCCCCCATTCCGCGAATATAAAAACGCTCCCTCGTAAATGCATAATTGCAGAGCACGAACTTTAGAAGCTGTTGGTATTTCAAAAAAACGCATATCAAATAATTTTAAGAGAAAGTGAGCTTGCTGAGGTCAGTGCTGGTCCTTCGTTTAATACCCCTCATAAGAGGAGACCTCGATTAAGTTATAGGGTTGATGCAGTCACATCTGAAGATAAGGAAACTATAAGAAAAATTTGTAACTTTTATATTCTTGACAAAAACACCCACTTTAAACTGTTAGTAGATACCCATAATTTGTTGAAATTGTTATTAATTTACATATCTGTATATTATAGGCATTATACAAAAAATTAAGGCATCGAGCTATCATTTATAAGATCCAGGACAACTTTAGGGGATTTTATTTTAAAAAATGGGTTTCAGGTATATTATTAATGAATTAGTCCATATACATTTTTACATGCAAGCAAATTTTAGGTGGTGAAACCTATAAATAGGTCGCTTGCAAAAGGACCTCGCATAATTAATGTACACTATCGATATGCACAGCATATCGAGCAACAAGGAAAAAATAAAAAATATCAACGAAATTGAACAAAAATTAATATTTATTGATTCTTTATATAATAAAAATTAAAATTACGATTCATTAAACTTATTCCTAATATACTCACATATATTAATTATACTTTCTTTTTATCGAAGAAACCACCATTCTCGGCGATTACAGCTTTCGTTATTCGGGGCATTCTTTCTATTAATTCGATGTTGGACATTCCTTTCTAACTTTTCTATCGAGTTCATCTCATAATAATTCAATGGGGTTAAGATCCGGACTCTGAGGCGGTCTTGTCATTACTTTCAAAATATTTTCAATTTTCTCCGCTTCAAGGAAATTTTTACACAACAACTACGTGTGTTTGGGGTCATTATCATGCACAAATTTAAAATTATTACAGATTAATCGTAGACCTGACGGTAAAACGTGATTTTCCAAAAGTTCTGGGTAATTCTCCTTTCTCATAATACCATCTATTTTTATCAAATCTCCCATTCCGGCTAATGAAAAACCGTCCCAGGCTACGACAGAACGGGGGTCGTTCTGTGTTTCACTGTTGGAGCTATGCAATCTGGCAACATTTGTTCTCGCACCGGTCGTTTGACGAAAATTCTTCTCTTTTGCCCAAACACTTCAAATTTCGATTCGTTACTTCACAGTACGTTCTTCCACTCATCGATTGTTCAATTACGGTGCAACGTTGTCCATTGAAGTCGTTTCTGCTCATTTCCACGTCGTAATAATGGTTCCCGTGAGGCAACGCGATCGTGTAAATTTGCTTGCACTAATCGTCGTTTCGCTGTACCCACAGAAATTTTTTAGCATGGAAGTACCTCTCGATGGTCCCGGCCGATTACGGTCCTCCGGACTGACAGTTTCTTGAAACCGACGAATCGTGAGATTCACTGTCGATTTTTTCATTTTCAATACCGCGAACTGAATACCCCTCACGATGCAAAGTAAGTATCGCTGATCGTGTTCCACTATCAAGCGGCTTTCTTCCCCGTGGCATTTTGTAAACAGAAATTACACTATTTGCTTGCAAAATAGACAACTTCACACAAGCACGTTCAGTGACCTACCGATGGGCACAAGGAGGTAGTAACAGGGTAACCGACTCATTTCCGGTAAATTTCTAGACTTTGGTCTCTTCTTAATGACCGTATCACTAATCCTGATTATATATAGTAGGAATTATCACGCTATTGAGATGCAATATCAGGAAATTATAGTTATTGTTAGATAAAATTATAAATGGAGAAAAATTTGTAAACATGTGAAAAAAAATTGAAATTGAAATGTTTCCGCAAGAATATTTTCTAAATGATGCTCTATTAAAGGATCTTCGACAGAAGATTTGAATTCGTCGATAGTGATGATACATTAAGCGGTATTAAAATTTTAAGTGATGAATAAATAAACTTGAAGAAATAACTTTTCATATTACTTTGTAATGGTGTATATATCGCACTTGTTTATGTTCCTCCTGATGCCTCATCCGTGGACTTGGAGCTTTTCACTTCTGCATTGCAGATTTTGTTATTGAATAACTTGGTTATTCATGTACGGGACTTTAACCTACCTAATTTCTGTCTTGGTGATAATCGTCAGTGTAATAGGACGCTTATTTTCAAAAATTTTATTGACATCATTTATGTGAAGCAATTAAACAACGCTCTTAATTTGAATGGCAAGAGACAGGCTTGATCTGTTTTTTTCTAATATTGTTTCCCAGGGCCTTACTCAGCTGTCGGATTGCTCGCTTGTTGATGAGGACCCATACCACCCCAGCCTGGAGGTACTTTTCTACTCGCTGTGTGCTCCCTCAGCGGGATGTCTTCGTTCGGCGGGTAACGTTAGATACAACTTCAGGAAGGCTAATTATCTCGCCTTATATGATCATTTCTTGGGAGTTGACTGGTCGTTCTCGGAGGGCATGATAATGTAAATGGTGCTTTGACTGCCTTTTTTGATGTTTTATACTCGGTTCTAGATCTGTTTGTGTCTTGCAAAAGGTTGAATTTGATGGAGCCTGTGGTTGATTGACTTGATCAATAAGGTTGATATATAACCCCTTTCCACAATTAACTATTTGTAAATTCTGTATACGCATTTCGACAACCAAGTTGTCATCATCAGCAGATAATTTCAAAGTGTCGCACCTGGTAAAACACGGCGAAAAACAACAGTACGAAAATCAAACTCCGTACGCGATCCACACCGTTCAAAACCAAGATGTACACTGTACTGTTGTTTTTCGCCGTGTTTTCCTCGGAGATCATCGCTCTCATTAAAAATAAATTTTGTTATCATAATAAATGGTTAAAAACAAAAAATCTTTATTTCTACGATCATTTTAAGCGTCTGCGGACCCGCTTTAAGAGACTGATAAAAGATAGCTATGTTTCCTATCTAACCGTGATGGAACATTCAGTAAAAGCTGATATTTCCAATCTCTGGAATTTCCTGCGATCGAAGAGGCGTTATTCAAGGGTACCGAACAGGCTTTCCGAAAATAACGGGAACACCTTCGTTGACCCGGACCAAATTGCAAATGCCTTTGCAGATGCGTTCGCTTCTACGTTTTCATCGCCATTGGATTTAACGCTTAGTGATTCATATACTAATTCCTTGCCTCACTCCTTCTTACTGACAATTGAGGATGAGTTAATAGGTGTAATGGGCTCGTTTCCCAACAAGTTTTCAGCTGGTGATGACGCAATTCCTTCTTTCTTGGTGCGGGACTGCAGGGCTGTTTTTGCTTACCCTTTAAAGATTATTATTATTCTTTCCATATCGACGTGCATTTTTCCAGACATTTGGAAAACTACAAGAATTGTCCCTGTGCACAAGAAAGGTGATCGTGCTGTAATTAGCAACTACAGACCTATCTCCATCATCTCTAACTTTGCTAAGGTAGTATTCGTAAAGGTTCTTCACTGCAGGCTTTTCAGTAGCACACGTTCTTTGATATTTCCTAATCAGCATGGCTTTGTTGTTGGTCGATCCACGGTTACCAAATTGGTAACTCTTGTGCAGTATGTGGGTGAGGTTCTGGATGGACGTGGTCGGGTTGATGTTATTTATACTGACCTTTCAAAGGCCTTTGATACCTTAGACTACCGTATATTGCTGCATAAACTGGCCTCCTTCGGTTTGGTTCCTGCTTCAACTGATTTATTACGATCGTACCTAACCGAGAGATGATGTTACACGACGTACAATAGGTATTCCTCCTTTGATTTCTTTTTGACGTCTGGCGTGCCGCAAGGGTCCTCTGCTGTTTATATTATTTATAAACGACCTTCTTTGTCACATTGATTGTCAGGTGCTCGTCTACGCCGATGACATCAAGATTTTTTCCGAAATTCGTTCCCCTGAGGATGCTGATAACCTGCGGGGGGACTTGGGCTTCCTGGAGAGGTGGTGTAGACGGTTTGGATTAAGATAAAACATTAACAAATGCTATACCATGACCTTCTCACAGTCTACTTTGCTTTTTCGTGTACCACATCGGGGAAGATAGTTTGGGGAGGATGAGTGAGTTTAAGGATCTTGGAGTAGTTTTCGACTCTTGTCTTACCTTTCGGCTCAAGATCACTAGTGTGTGCTCAGAAGCCTGCAAATTGCTGGGGTTTGTATTCCGCACCTCTAAATATTTCTGAGACCCTGCTGTATTAAAGTCCTTATAATATGATTACAATGTAAGCAAACTGGAGTATGCATCACTGGTCTGGTGCTTGAAGTTGAAGCGCAGATTTTTAAAATTCCTTACCTTCAAAATTAGTGGTGCTTACCCAAAAAGAGGTGTGTCGCAGGGAGAGTTGCTTTTTGAGCATAATATGTCCTCTTTGCATAACAGGAACAACATCCCACCCTCTGTGGGAACACGGGTCTACATTTTGAGTAAAAGTGCCAACGAATTTGCTGACTTGTTTGCTTAGCATATATACCATATGTATTTTTAGTAATTTTTGTTTGTTTGCGTTTCTGATTAACTTTAGTTGGAATTAGCTTTAATTTTATTATTATATCTGCCACACATATGTCCAAACTCAGTTAGCTATTTTGTATTTTTCTATTATTGGGCTATAAGCTTGTTGGAAATAAAAGTCATTATTATTATTATTATTATTATTATAAAATTCCTAATAGTTATGTGCATACAGCTTTCTAATTTTAAAACTAAATTAAAAACTTTTGTGTTTTCTCAAAAGTAGTATAGCTTAATTTTACAACATTATCACCAAATATTACATACCTATTTAGGAAGTGGAAAAGATATAAAACTTTGATCGATTCCATTTCTATAATTAAAACATTACTCATTGTAGTCTTTTATATTATTTTTTGCCTGTATATGTTTTAGTTACAAATAAATATTTTATTTTATTGAAATATACCATACTTTTACTTTATTTCTCATAAAATACTTCAAAAGTTGAAAGTTGCATGTTTGGTGTCGTGACGTCACACTTCGCACATGATTTGATGACGTATTGTACCATTCTCTAACCGAATGGACTGTCCTTTTCTAAGATTAGAGAAAATTTTACAAAACTTCTTGGCTTTTAATTAAACAGAATAAATAAAAACCCTTGATCAATAAGGTTGATATATAACCCCCTTTCCACATTAACTTTGTAAATTCTGTATACGCATTTCGACAACCAAGTTGTCATGATCAGCAGATAATTTCAAAGTGTCGCACCTGGTAAAACACGGCGAAAAACAAGTGTACATCTTGGTTTTGAACGGTGTGGATCGCGTACGGAGTTTGATTTTCGTACTGTTGTTTTTCGCCGTGTTTTACCAGGTGCGACACTTTGAAATTATCTGCTGATGATGACAACTTGGTTGTCGAAATGCGTATACAGAATTTACAAATAGTTAATTGTGGAAAGGGGTTATATATCAACCTTATTGATCAAGTCAATCAACCACAGGCTCCATCAAATTCAACTAAATAAGAACCCCTTACCACATCAATGTTTGCACTCTTCATACGTATTTTAACAACTAAGTTTTCATTATAAGCAGATAATTAAAAAATCTGAACAGAATAATTCCGTACCAACTCAAACTGCTGAACACCAAACACAGGCTGTATCTTTTTTTGCCGTCCTTGTTTTTGTTTTCCACTTATTCATTTCTCTTCCTTGTACTTGGTTTTGGTTCAGCAACGATTTCCACTAAAAACACTTTAAACACAAGGATCTTAAAAAGTGAAATATTAGGGATAATGCTAACATAAATAATTCGATGCTACTATATGCAACTGAAGTGGAAGCATAATGGTATAATAAGTTTGCTTGTGTTGATTCTTTACTAAAATCTGATATAAATTTACGAGATTAATATTAATACAAATATACTGTACTATGATATAATAAACATACTTGGCAAATTTAATACAGGTAAATTACTAAATTTGAGTTTTCTTGCCAGGCAGTTTACAGAATTCACTAAAATGATTGTCATACACACATAATACCACCCGAAGGCTAATCGTTAAACTAACATTAATTTTTGCAATCCGATCGATTAAATTAAAACTTTATATATCTGTAATAACAACATGGGTTTGGTTTTCAAGTGCATACATAGACTTAAGGCATTTTTGAAAGTAAATTATTCATATTTAGTTATATTTTCATATAAAACAGGAAAGTCAGCTTTATTATCTTTTCCGTTATTTGATTTGTTTATGGGTTTGATTATAGGCGTTATTGGTATTGTGCATAAAATAAGACTTTTTACAAGAGAATTATTAATAAATATAGCAAGAAATCCAACTCGACGCCTCAATAACTCATTTCCTGAAAAGAAGCTGCGATCATATGATCAAAAACCAACAAAGTTTTCTGAAAAGCTTACATTATTTGCAGGCTTGTTAGTATTTAAGTATTCGAATTTGTCGTAGTCAGCAGGTTAATTTATGTTTATGTAGTTATTATTGTTATCATTCTAATTTTTAGATCATAGCAGCTAATGTCCCATGCTCAGTTCCTAGTTGTGAAGACAGAAAATCACCACAACACAGACTTTCCAATTCCGATAAAGATAAACAAAAATTTGGTCAATGGGTCGAAGCAAATGCTAATCCAATATTAGTTAATGTGGATCTAAAGCAGGTGTATAAGAGCTATGGGATCTGTCATCAACATTTTAGTAAAAATCATATGTCATCTAATATGTATCTAAACGCTCGATAGTGCCATCTCAAAAATTATAATTTGGCATTGGTAAAAATGCACATTTTAACTTTTTAACTAATTTATAATTAATAATGTTATCATTAGCAACATTGGTACGTACAACTAATAATGAATTGGTTGATACATTTCCACCTAGATATACAATAGATATGGATTTCCAACATATACAAAGGGTACGAGTTTTGCAATACAGATTTGTTTATTTAATTTTTTCAAAGTAATTTCCTCTACACTCAATACACCTCTCCATCCTCCAAAACCAATCTTTAAACCAGTTCTGCCAAGTTTCACTAGGGAGTAAAGCATTATCGTGATGGAAGAATAAAGTGTCCATTCTTGACTTTGGCCGCAGGTTCATCATAGATCCAATGACTTTAGGCAGGCACTGTTCAGTATACCACTTAGCTGTGACTGTCTTCTGTGTGTCCAAAACGATGCGATCCACAATTCCACTCGATTTGAAAAATACAGTTACCATTTTCTTTTTTACAGATCGGGATTTTCTGACAACTACGGGTGTGTCCTCATCATCAAAGACCCAAACTTTGTTTTGAGCTTTGGTCGGTACATCGTAATAGTTCAGCCAAGTCTCGTCACCTGTCACGATGTTGTTTACATACCGAGATTGTCCCTTATTAAACTTTTTTAGAATCTCCCGGCACCAAGTCAAGTGCAAATGATCATGCAGAATCGAACGAATTGCTGGTGTATTTAGGCCTGAAGTACCCTCTATCTGTTGGTAGGTCACTCGCCTGTCCTCGCCAAGCATTTTCCTCACAGTAGTAACGTTTTCCTTCGGAACTAACGTTCGTGGCCTTCCTGGCCTCTCAGCATCCTCCACAGTTAAATTTCCCCTTTGGAATTCTCTATACCACCTGAATATCGTTGTGCGATGTGGACAAACATCACCTAGTGCAAGAGTCATTTCTTCGAAGCACTGGTCTATGTTTAAACCAGGCACGAAATTGTAACGCAAAACTGCCCACGATGCCATCGCAAGCACTTTACACTCTCGCTGCTAATGAATAACTGAGCCCATCGACATGGCGCTGCGGCTACCGTGCACGTATGAACATGTCTCAACATGCAGCAACAAGCAGCTACCTACGATTCATTGTTGCGTCATATTGCAAAACTTTCCTAGTACCCTTGTGTATTAAGTAATATTGAGATAGTATCAATATCCAAATGTGTAAAAGCAAATGAGTAATTATCGACTGAAATTATAAACTTATAATTGTATAATCGTAAATGATTAATTATTGACGTTACCTATGAACTCATTAATTAAAAAAAACAATAGTAAAATATTAATGTTACTAAATAGTCCATTTATAACGACAAAATATTTACGTTCTGTCTGATTTGACGTTCACATCCACATCCTAGAGTGGAAAAGAGACTCCAACAGGGTCAAATGGGGTTAGCAACACTCAGAAGACATAATCGATAATGTATATCAATACAAGAAAGAGCGAAGAAACCCCAAAAGAATAAACTACAATAAGAATATTCATGCAAATATGGAGCATGTGATAGATATACCTGAGCTGTTGGATGGGTCGAAAGGTTACGCGCTTTGTACGGTTTAAATTTTACACGGGCCAAATATTAACTTGATATAGAATAGGTACAATTATGACTTTCCTCTTATAATTCTTTTCAGAATATCAAGAAGGAATGACTCGCAACAGTGTTGCTCGGGTGGTCAAAACGTAATGAATAAAGTAAGTAAACCACACCAACCTGCTCAAGTACCGACTACAAGCAAGAGTAGGACGGTATACATACGACGTAGAACAGGCAAACGTATAAAAAACAATGTGATAAGAATTGCTTCTCACGGCTTTTGAGATACATAAACATTTTTGAAACAAACAAGAAATAACACAAAACTAAATGCATTATTTTACGAAGAAATTCGAATACATAAAAATAAACTAATGTAATATACTACAAAGCGGGAATTGAAATAAAACGTTACAATAAGGATATACGAATATAGTCTTAAATAATCAAATAAACATATTATACAGGGTTTTTTGAAATGATGAAATAAAGATATACTTAACTTACTTGATATTTCTGTGGTGATAAATTCTATTGTCCTGACTATTATATATATATATATATTATTGTGGCTCCAAAAATAATCTGGTTTAAAACTATATTTAGTATAACATGTACATTTACCTTTTTATGTCCACTGACAACCTAGTTTTTAAGAATTTTATGTTATAACATTAGTTATATATATATATATATATATATATATATATATATATATACTACTTATTATATACGAAGATAGTTTGACAAGTAGTGAGAATGACACATAGGTGACGCTCTAATTGGTAAAACAAATGCACTGTAATTTAGGTTGCCTGTTCATATGTTTACATTCCGATATTTCGATAAATCGGTTAATTAGTTTATTTTTGACAGTTGATTGAAAAAGAAGCAACACGTCGTTTTATTAAAATGGAAAAAGCAGAGTATCGTGTGGTGATTAAATACTTCGTAATTAAGGGTATGAAAGCTACCGAAATAAAAGATGCGTTACGGGAAACACTAGGTGGATCTGCTCCATCATCCGCCACAATAAGTAGATGGGTAAATGAATTTAAACGTGGTAGAACAAGCTGTGTTGATGAAGCGCGCTCTGGAGCACCCAAAATCGTGACTTCTAAGGAAATAATTACAAAAATCCATAATATTATTACGCAAGATCGACGACTCAAAGTGAGAGAGATAGCAGACATGGAAAACATTTCAAAAGAACGCGTACACCACATTTTAACGAAAGAATTGGGCCTTTCCAAGCTTTCGGCAAGATGGGTGCAGCGATTGCTTACGACTGATCAAAAGTTTACTCGTTTGCGCATTTCCAATGAGTGTTTGATATTTATAAGCGGAATCCGGTTGATTTTTGTAGCCGATTTGTTACTTGCGATGAAACTTGGATACACTACAGTACACCCGAAACTAAACAACAGTCGAAACAATGGTTAGAACGTGGTTCTGCACCTCCAAAGAAAGCGAAAACCACTTTATCGGCAAACAAGGTGATGGCATCAATTTTTTGGGATTCGAAGGGCATTTTGCTCATTGATTACCTTCAGAAAGGTGCCACAATAAACGGACAATATTATGTAGAACTTCTACAAAAATTAAATGTTGTGATTCGTGCTAAGCGGCCAGGAATGGCAAAGAAAAAGATTCTGTTTCACCAAGACAATGCTCCCTCGCATACCAGCACAGTTGCGATGTCCAAAATCCACGAGTTGCATTTCGAATTAGTACCGCATGCACCTTATTCGCCGGATCTAGCCCCTTCCGACTTCCACCTTTTTCCAAAATTGAAAACGGCACTAGGTGGAAAGAAATTTTCGTCTAACGACGAGTTTATCATCTTTGTAAATGAGTATTTTGCAAGCCTTCCGGAATCGCATTTTAGAGATGGTATAAGGGCATTGGAGCACCGTTTTAATAAATGTATTGCTCTTTTAGGAGAATATATTGAAAAATAAAAATTATTTTGTATTTAAAAAATTCATTTTTCTTTCCCACACTACTTGTCAAACTACCCTCGTATATATATCTGACACACTGTGGTAATTATCAAATAACTGCAAAATAAAATATTTTAGATGGTGAATGATTATAGTAAAACCTATTAACTTCGATTCATTTACCGCACTGAGTAATCGTCATGAATGTAAATATTAAATAATTTTATAATATACAAACATGTGCATACACATTGCTATGATATTGTTCTATAAAGTATGTAACTCTTGTAGTCCTTTAAAATAATACATTTTTGGGGTAGTTTCCACTGATAACCTAGTTTTTAAGAATTTTATGTTATAAGATATATATCTTTCCATCTGACACCATGTAATTCTAAAATACATAGCAAATAACAATTTTATAAGACAATAAAGAAATTATGAACACATTACTTTCCAGGACTTCTTTATTTTTATATTCTTACATATTGCACACAATTTTTAAATTAATTATAATTGATCCACTTCATGTTGTTTGCAAAATTAAATGTTTTTGAAATAAAACGAGCTAAATAATGTCTATATGTTTATTAACAAAAAAAAAACATTACAAAAACTAACATACAAAATTGCACCACCGTAATTGATGCAGTAATAGGTAAAATACATTTAGTAAAATGCATATTTACAATTAAATGTTACAGCAATATTTCTGAAAATGCGTATAGATTTGTTGAAAAAAAAGTAAAAGAAATTAATTAGAAATATATGCAATTTGACCATTTAGGGAATAAGAGAATGTAATTCACTTTATAGAAACTGATAATTAACACAAATTTATCTAAATATATTGTAAATAGGCAATTTACATAAATATATTGAAATATCTTGATTGTAATTAACTACAAATGGACTAACAAGATCTAAATATTCACTTTCGTTCACGGAAACAATATTTAGAAACATAACACTATTGAACTTCTACTTCCTTTGTTTTATATTCTTCTCCATTTAGTTCTTCATTAAGTTGTCTCTTTTCTATTTCAGCTTTAAAATTTTCAATATCCTCTTGACTAAATAAAAAAAAAGTTTTAATTAAGTTTTGAATCGTTATGTGATAAATATTCGAAGAATTTATTTAAAATCACTAACCATTAATATTAACCGGAACAACTTAACTGTAATAACGAGTTCAATTTTTAAGCATTCCATGCAGTGTTTATATTGCTAATTATGACTATCAATAATGATTTTTCAAATGATAGAAAATATTGATTAAAATTTTGAGAAAATATAACCAAAAATAATTTTATATGAAGCAAATATTGTGCAATTTTGGCTTAAAATTGAAAACATAAACCACGAATGAAATAATTATATAGCATATTGCTAAAAAAAGATCAATTCAGCTTAATCTCCAAAACGAAATTTTGTTGTAATCTGTTTAATTGTTTCAAAAATATTTACATTAACGACAGAGCTTTTAACTTAACAATTCATTCATTCTTCTATTTCTAGTATATTGCTTCAGTGTTTGATAATTAAACACTGAAGCAATAATTTACTTATGTTAGAGCAATGAATATTCATAAAATTGTTCTAGCTTTTTCATGGAGGAAATAATGAATTTTCAATACCAAAAATTGCATTAATTAAATTAATACAATGAGTTTGTATTATGAAAACAAATCAAGACAAACTGTTTTAAGGCTATTTTTTATACTTTCTACTTAAGGTCTTATGTGACTTTTTCCTCTTAAGAAATATTGTTAAAATACAAAAAAAAAATAACTGCGAAACATATTTTTCCAAAAAATAACGAAAATTCAAAACCAAGTATAATTCCAAATAAAAAGTAAACAGTAGAAATAATCTCAGTGATGTTAGAAAATGTTATAAGCATATATATATATAAAACAGAACAGCGTTATTCAGGTGTATTTTTTATATATATTTAATTAATTAATTAATGAATAACAATCCAATATCAGTACACTTACAATAGCAACTTTTTAAATGTATTTGTATGGTTTTAAACATAATGTAATGGATAATTTGTGCATTTACATTTCAAACCACAAGAGATAGAATATTTTTTTTATTTAATGAAATAATTCATAATGATATTATATTACATTTTTAATTTCAAAAATATCACTTTAATAATGTATAACAACAGTAATCTCATTTAATAGATTTAGTTATAACACAAATAAATGATTCTGTTTCATATATGGATAACTAGAAATCTAACTTTTTTAATGCAGCTCCATGAAAAATCTGTAGATGACCAGGAGATTTAATAAATGGCTGTATGCATTGAAGCTCCTTCCTATTGAAAAATCAAATTTCTTCTTTCTAAATTGGTGTTTCTCAATAATTGTGTCAGTGTTATACAAGAATGTAACATTTTTAATGATGTTAAGGTATCATCGAAAAGGTAATAACCTATCTAGAACATTATACCAAACATTTAGTTCCCATCTAACTTGCACTACTTCCTTTATTCTGTAGGAATTTTTAACGTCTCAATATTGTGTCTCTTAGTAATGCCAGTACTGTGCAAATTAGTCTGGTCATAAAATGGTGCATTCCTAAAATATTCATTATATTGCAATAATATTTGAGGTTTTTAGTTTGTGTTATATGACGCCAGTGGATAAATTACACAACACAGTTGCATGAATAATACCAGTATTTTCAAAAAACTCGTAGAAATATGTATATAGGTTATTTTCGATAATAATTTTTATATTTTCAGGTATGACACATGTTGTACAAATACTTTTCTAGTACCATATTCCCCTTCTCGTGCATGACTGTCAGTTGAATAGTTTAATTTTGAACTTCTCGGATAAGAACGATTACAATACCGTTGAGTGGAATACGGCAATTTGAAGAAAATTTTCTTGGCTTTCGCCTATAACAAGTATTCTAATTATATACTATTTAGTATAGAAAAGAACGTAAATGTTACCTAATACTAAAATTATATTAACTCAATTTTTTGGATAATCAATTATAATGGAAAATCTGTAACAAGAATTTATATTTTGTTACTTTTGCGGGCAATCAGACCAATTATATTTTACTAATTTTTACATGCAAATTCAGGAAGTTTTTACAGATTAATAAATGGGATGTAAAGTTTTTATTAACTAATTATTCCAAAATGAACAAATTATTAAAGAAAAATAAAACTTTTTATAAATTGATGGATGGCAAATTAAAAAAAATCGAATTTAAACTTTTAATAATATAACTAAGAACTTACCTATAAAACGGCAACATACTCCAAATAGCACTAAATGACACTTGATTTTATCTTTTAAGGTTGGTCACACTTGCTTCCATATTAGGAATTTAATTTAGAAGTTTATTCGCAAGTAAATTAAATTATTTGGGTTAATTTGCTTATTATAGTCTAATGGATATTGAATACGAGATATTTAAACGCAATTGTATAATTATTTGCATAACAAGTATTTATGAAGCTCAACTTTAAATTTGGGGTTTTACGTAAATGCTCATCTGGTAAATAACAATATTTCTGAGCTAGAAAATTTGAAATATTAGCGGAACTTTAGAAACGTTGTTCATCAGTACAAAATTACTTAAACCGAATTATAAATTTGTATTTAATTTTGTCGCAATCTGAGGTCATTACTTTAGGTAGGCCATTTGTATAAACATTACATCAACTGACACATCAGCACACAAAGCAATTCACTGAAATATTGTAGTAATTTCATTATTTACACACGATTATTAGGCAAATGTTTTCATATAACCGATAAAACATTTGCTTTTGAACCTTGGCAAAACAAAAACTGACGACAAAATGAAGTCTCAATAAATATGCGTCATGACTTTCAAACTGATAATTTCTCTATTATATTTCAAGTAAGAAGTTAATCTTTCATTGTGCAGTATACAGTAGGTGGTAAATTTCATTAAATTTGATGATCTACAGTAAGTAATTTATTCAATATTTGTAGTTTGTTAACTTATTTCTTACCTTATTTGTACGAAAAGAATACCGTTTATGACATTAAGCATATCTAAAACTGAACCCATTGATGGTGGTTGGATTTGAATTGGTGGGAGTGTACCACCGTTTTTTCCTGTATATATTTCATTCATTTTCTTTTGTAACACCACAGCCTGTTGTGTTAAATGTTTAAGACATTCAGATGATTCACGTGTTTTTTCATGATTATCACCCAGCTGTTGTTTATAAATAGCATATGCTTCTTTTTCATTATTAAGTGCTGATCTGAAATTGCCCATGCAACTTTGAGTCCGTGCTACTAAATGATAACTCACAGCAACCTTTAGTGACTTTGCCCCATAATATTTTATATTCAAGGTTAACGCTTTTTCCAAAAATCTTAGAGATAATTCATATTCGCCAACAGCGTGCAATATTAAACTAATATTACTCTAAAAAGTATGTTCATATAAATTTAGCCAATATATTGAATAAATAATTACTTACGTCCAATAAGGCTACTTCGGGATGATTTTCGCCGCAAACGATTAATGCTAAATACCGTGCCCTGTATAATAGCTTTAGAGCTGTACTAACTTGACTATTTGCAAAACAATATAACGCAAGGTGAGCCTAACAACAAAAAGTTAAAATATTATAAATACACATATTATATTACATGAAGTAGCAATGACATAATGGTTTTTGAGGTTTTGGTTTTTATTTATATTACACCATAGTTGGTCTACCAAAATGATTGTCTGTGACGCAACTGTTTGGAAAAATTTTGACTTATATTTGCTGTCTCATATTATTTGTTATTTTTCACTGTCAAATAATTCAATTTTATACGGACGTATCAAGCGATTGTTTGTGATTGCCTTGAACTGGTTTTCATTTATATATTATCATAAATTTTCAAATAATTGTTTTAAGACTTCAGTTGTTAGTTCTAAACTCTGTGTAAGTCATGGCTGTACATAGATGTTTGTTAGTGTTGGTATTTTAATCTGAATAAGATGTCTTTGTTTTGATAGCTTATACATATATATATATATATATATAAAACAGAATATAGAATGCGATTAAACATAGGTTTATTCATTATGTTCGTGTTTTCATCACTTTCTTTACCAGTGTCCTATTGCAAATAATGATTACGACGTGTTTGGTCAACACAAACAGTAAATTGTGGGATGTTTTGAAAACAAGAACATTGCATTTGCAAAGAAAAAGCAACACATCAGCCAACTTTGTTAACAGAGGATATTTATAATGTACAAGCTAATGTCGAACAAAGTGTAAATAATTCTTTATGTAAATTATCTGCACAAAGAGGCAACAGAAATATATAACTCAGAGACAATTAAGTACATTTAATTACTTCAGGGTATTTGTGATGAGCTTTTGCTGCACTGAAATTGTACTACTGTGGACAAAAAATAGTAAGACTTTTTAATTTAAATTTCGCGCGAAAACCCATTCCTCGAAATATTTTTTTTCTAGGTTGGTATGACTGTCAGTGACATCTGTGCCAAATGTCACATTAAAATAATCATTAGTGTTTAGTATACGCTTGTCTTTCTGAAGTACAAAAAGTGCATTCGGCGATTTTTACAATGAGTGAAATTATTCGACAAAGAAGTTCCATTAAATTTTGTGTACGGAATCAAATTTCTGGTGCCGAAACGTTCAGAATGTTGCAAAAGGCCTTCGGTGATAATTGTTTGTCGCGAGCAAGTGTTTTTGATTGGTACAAATTATTCAAAGAGGGTCGAGAACGCGTTGATGACGAACCACGTCCAGGATGGCCATCAACATCAACTGATGATCAACAAGTCAATAGAATCAAGGAATTGGTGCTTGAGAATCGACGATTAACAGTCAGAAACCCTACTGGCATCGTTGGAATATCGGAAGGATCAGTGAAAACCATTTTGAAAGATCATTTGGGCCTAAGAAAAGTGAAAGCACGATTTGTTCCAAAATCACTCAATTTTTTCGAAAAACAGCGTCGCGTTGACGTCTGTGAAACAATGCTTTCCGATTATCAAGACAAAATGAAAGGCATCATAACTGGAGATGAGACTTGGATCTACGCTTATGACCCGGAAACAGACGATCAATCGGCCGAATATCGTGTCAAAGGTGAGCCGAAGCCCAAAAAACCCCGTCAAAGCAAGTCAAAAATCAAGGTTATGTTGACAGTTTTCTTCGATTATCGACGTGTGGTGCACTCTGAATTCCTTTCGACCGGCCAAACTGTCAACAAAGTAGTGTGTGTTGAGTGTTATGCGTCGTTTGCGCAATGCTATTCGTAAAAAGAGGCCAGAATTATGGGCCGACAACTCTTGGTTTTTGCATCTCGATAATGCACCGTCGCGTACTGCATTAATTCTTCGTGAGTTTTTCGCCAAATTTTCGCCTGATTTAGATCCGTGTGACTTCTGGCTATTCAGCAAATACAAACGACCGCTCCGAGGAAATTGTTTTGAGTCAATTGAAGACATTAAACGTGAATCGCTACGCGCATTGAAGGCTATTCCTGAAATTGACTTTAACAACTGTTTCGAGAAATGGAAGAAACGTTGGCACAAGTGTATTGGGGCCAGAGGGGATTACTTTGAGGGGGACGAAATAGATTTGGAAGAATAAATTAAGAATTTAAAAATTATGAACAGTCTTACTATTTTTTGCCCACAGTAGTATGCTCATGATAGTGAATACTATTGGGTCAACAAAATTTAAATAATAATTAAATTTTAATTTAATCCATAGAGGTTAAACGACTGAAAATGCTTATAACTTTATTGAAACCGACCTGCATCCAGTTAAAATTAAACTGTGGGCAATATCATATAGATCCTTAATTTTTTGCGCAAGAATTACCGCAGAAAGTAGTTATTTTTAAAAAATTCATTGTAATTGCATGATGATGAATCATATTACAAATCAAGGTTTCTGGTCTTTCTGATCACCAGATTTAACATCTTCACGATATTATTTATTTGGTTAAATAAGAAATAATATCTATAAAAACCGACTTCATATTCTTTATGATTTGAAACAAATCATTCAACACGTGACTTAATCTACAAAAAAAAACTTCACAATGTTTTTGAGAATATAAAATGAAGAATTTATGTTTGCAATTATGTTCTTGAAGTAGAATATTACTTTTAATATATATCATTTCTCCATATTATGACGCGAAGATTGTGGGCGAATGATCAATATACAGCGTGTTTCAAAAAGAATATACGTATTACAAAGTATTATTTTGTCCAAACTATCGATCGCTGCGCCTCGGCTATTGGAGAAACGAATACATAGTCTAGTTTATTTAATAGCCGCTAGATGTCAGTTATCTTCTGTTTTTTTTTGGTAACCGTCATATGTTTAGAATGGCTACTTCACAGCAAAAATCGTTTTGTGTTCTCGAGTTTGCGAAGTGCAATTCAGTGATTACAGTGGAAAGACGTTTCAGGCTGAGCTACCAAATTGATCCTCCGAATGGGTGGAACATTCGCAGATGGTATCGACAGTTTGTAGATACAGGATGTATATGTAAAGGAAAGAGTTCTGGCCGCCTTCAAAATCAACTCGTCTTGCCAGTCGAGAATTACAACTGCCTACAAAAACAATTTGGCGTGTTTTGAGACGTCGGTTGGTTGTGAAGCCGTATAAGTTACAGTTGTTACAAGCTCTACGTCCTGATGACAAACGGAAACGTGTGGCATTTCGTAACGAGATTCATGATGCTATTGACAATGATAACACGTTCGCACAACGCATCGTGTTCAGCGATGAAGCGACTTTCCATGTTAGTAGTCTGGTAAACAAACACAATGTTCGAATTTGGGGTCTACAGAACCCACATGCAGCCATTGAACATGTACGAGATTAGCCTAAAATCGATGTGTTTTGTGCGATATCCCGATCATTTACGGCCCATTCTCGTTTGATGGAAACACGGTTAACGGTCAGCAGTATCTCGCTATGTTATAAAACTGGTTGTTTCCGAGGCTACACGAAGACAACTTCATTTTTCAACAAGACGGGGCACCCCCTCACTGGAGTCGCCAAGTGCGTGAATATCCGAATGAAACTCTACCGAACCATTGGATTGGTCGTCAAGGAGCTGGCGACTTAGCATGTCTCGTTGGGCTCCACGGTCACTGGATTTGACACCCTGTGACTTCTTCCTGTGGGGTTTCGTTAAAGACCACGTTTATGTACCACCACTCCCATAGAACCTGGAAGAGTTGAACAACAGGATCCGTACTGCCATAACATCCGTGACGAAGGACTGCTTGTGCGAGTATGGGAGGAATTTGAGTATCGATGTGATATTGTTCGTGTCGCTGATGGAGGACATATTGAACATCTGTAATCTGAACTTGAGAGGTTCGTAAATATGTGTGTAAAGTTTCATATTCGTATGTCTTATAGTTTAATAAATATATGCATTCGAAATACGTATATTATTTTTGAAACACCCTGTATTTTGGTTTTAAATAATAATAATTTAAAACGCCATTGGCAGCGATTGCAATATACCAACTTATTTGAAAATTTTACTAAAAACACCTTCAATCATTTTGGTCCACTCTAGACTATTATTACATTTAGAAGCCAAATAGTAATTAAGAAATGAAGCAGAAAAAAGCCTTCCTATATATGTGCAGCCGGCAAATTAATTTATGTCGTACCCCTAAAAGCGATATATGTAGAACAGTCTACAGTGTATTTACAAAAATTCCGAGACACTTTGAAGCGGTCATTGTAATTGTGTGGTCGTTGAATCACTTCTATTTTGTCATTATTATTGTCACTATGTGTTATGTTTGTATTTTTATAAAAAAATTTAAAGCTATATGTATTTTATTTGTAAGCAAAAATAGAAATCTTTCAAGAAAATAATTCCTAAGTTATGTTCTACTGTCTATATTACCTGTTTTTAAATATTTTATATATTTCGTATTTTTTGTCAAGATTATATCAATCGTTTACGTTATTAGTAATCCTGCAATGGAATTAAATATAATAAGAAAATTAACAAATATAAAGAGTGCTTCCTTATAATAACCTGCCGTTATATATTGGATAATATTACACATACAGGTTTCAGATTTGTTCACAGGGATGCAACTGCTTAGATAAAGAATAAAATTCTAAGATTTCATCGAAAGCATTTTTTAAGATGGATTGTAACCAATTTAAATTTCTGTTTTCTATATTACCTAACTACATTGAATTAATTTATTTGGGTTTGAAATATTTTGAAAGCGGAGTACAAACTGCGTGTGGTTCACTGGCTTTCCATAGTTTTTAAAAAATGTAATAATCTTGTCAGTAAAGTTTATTTTGAAGTTTTCTTCAAAAAAACTAATGAAAATTACCACGGAAATTAAATTGGATTTATTATTTGATAGTTATTAATCAAATGAAACAATATAGTTGAAACTTTCGCTAGCTATTCATTTCCAGCTTAATGAATGTACATGTTTTCCTGAATCAAGTTAAACATTTGCGTTCTCTTCTTATGTCAACTAGAAAACGTGCAGATAAGAGTAAGCATTTTTTTTGCTTATTTAGAATCGTTTTCGTTTTCGCGTATCTGCATTAAATATTTTTAAGTACTGATTTTTAATGAATAATAGACTTATATTATTGGTTTAGTTGAATATGTAAGATGATATGGATTGCATTCTTGGCTCATGGGCTAAAGGGAAAGAATTTTCATATGACGATAAATCAGTCAATTAAACAAATTAATTGTTGCTGTGTGGTGCGAAAACTTGTAGCACATAATTATTGAACTATTTTTTATAGGCCATTCAAATGACAAAATTATTTAAATCTCAACAAATATCCTTCCTTGTGGAATACGTTTCATTGGAAGTAAGAAGACATACGTTCTACCGTGTTCTTTTTCTAGATCCTAAAACAAGTTATATTGAATGGTTGTTGTAGTATTAAAGTTTACTCTCATATTCTTCTTTGTTTAAAGAAATGCTACATCAAAAAACACTGGAAAAGAACGTTTATAACTATAAAGAAATAGAGACATCAAAGAAACTTAGAAGGGAAATACAATCAATGGAAAGGAACTATCTAGAGGAATAAATTAGCTTCAGCATTGCAACTTCAATCCTATATGATACCGAGATCAAATGACCACCGCCATCTGCATGTTGTCTAAACTGGAATTTTGTCAAAAGACAAAGTAATAATGTAATTTTGTCAAAAACAAAATTACATAAAATTTCTTTTTATTAGAGAATATCTGTTTAATTTAAAAATTCAGTGTATTTATTGAATCGCATGTTTTTCTCCAGTACAAAGAGCGTATTGTTTGAAATATAATCAATTGGTCACTATTAATAATTATTTACATTTAAGAACAAGTACCACGCAAAACTGTTTCATTTTATATTCATTTGCCAATGAGTAAAGTGCTCTATTTATTTGATAGTTTCGCATTTTCGTTTAACATGCCAAGACACCAAGGACAAAAAGAATCTGAAGAAACAGAATAGCAACAGAAAAAATAATCATTAGTATGACAACCGCTGTAGTAAGTCGGCGAGATATTTCAAATGCAGTAGATTTATTCATGAGTTCAAATAATAAAATTAGTTCAATATAACAAATTTTATATCAGGTTTCTCAAATAAGACGCTAGATTGATTTGATGATGAGTTAGGAGATCCGCTTTTGAAAGCAATTCGTAGCGGGAGAAATAGAATGTTAATGCGATAGTAAATATTGTTCGAGAAAGGATCTTTTATTGGCTCCGTAGGGATAAAAGAATAATTTAATTTCAATGTTTTTCAGCAAATTATGCATTTTATGTCCAAATGATATGAATATGAGCTTTGAAAAACACGCTATTATCATTTGTCACGGCAGTGTATCCGCCGGAAGACATGCCTAATGGACAAATAATATTCGTAGATGATAACTCTCATGTTCATTCAATAAGAATATTTCATGAATGGTTTCAAGAGCATTTGAAATTAGAGGTACTAGCATAGCCTGCAAGATCCTCTGACTTCAATTCTATAGTATTCGTGGGCGACAATAGTTCTAGAATAGTCTCTAAATGGGAATGTTCAGCAATGAACAATATCTCTATTAAGAGCTCACGTCATCGAAATCCGAAACAATTTTAGATACAACCTATGTACAAAACTGGTAGGGAATATGAGAAATTGCTTAGACGAGTGCACATCCGCAAATAGATTTCCAGCAAAATATTAAATGTTTATTATATATTATATACATTATAAGATCAAGAAAAAACGCGTTTATAGCACCCACGAAGTTTTCGATCTTATTGTACTAATGTGTTTGAAACAAAAAAAAAAATCTTGTTGTTGGTTCCTGTAGTGTTTTTACTTTCTTATATGTAGTAATAAGCAGCTGCTCTCTCTAAAATTATGCATGCTAAGTAAATTTGTGAAGAATAGAAAATCTCAAAGTTAATTTGAAACAACGTTGGTTCGAAAAATTGTTCAAAATTCGGAACAGAAAAACAGATATTAATAAACGTAAGTGTTACTTTCAATGAAATAGTTTTGCTCAAAATATTTTCAGGGCAAATCGTATCACGACATGCACACATATAAATACATCAACCAAATTACGCTTCAGACAAGATCCAGGTGACGTTAGTAATTTGTTCTCGATTCCAGAAGTTATGGTGGATGGATGTTGCAGCATTGAACCTTACTTAACCCTCTAGATAGTTCATTGGTGTTTCCCTTCTACGTTTTTTAAGGCACCTTTATAGCTATATCCTGTCTTCGTTAGAGGGTTTTTGACGCAAAAAAGAAAGCCTTAATACTGCGACGGCCATCAAGTATGTCTTTGGAATCAAGAACAAATTACCACGAACGAAAAGAGAAGTCTATTCGCAACAAGTGTAATATTATATATATATATATATATATATATATAATAGTTTATTTGCAAAAAAAAAGAAATAAATATACAAATTTATCTATACAGTATAAATCAAAATACAATTTCCCTTCTTCTCCCCTTGGAAATCACAGGGTGCATGTCAACTTCAAGCAAAGTTGTTCTTCCTATGCACCTTGAAACTAACAATCAAATCAACGGAAAAAGAAAATGCCTGAAAGCTAAGTTAACCTCAATATCGTGATGGAGGAACCAGGGGTCCATTCTTGACTTTGGTCGCAGGTTCTTCATAGATCCAACGACTTTAGGCAGGCACTGTTCAGTATACCACTTAGCTGTGACGGTCCTCTGTGTGTCCAAAACGACGCGTTCCACAATTCCACTCGATTTGAAAAATACCGAGATGGTTCCTTATTAAACTTTTTTAGAATCTCCCGGTACCAAGTCACATGTCGTGTCATCTGCTCTTCAGTCAGTCGATGCGGCACCTAGAGAGAACAAAGTTTCTTGCTAATGCATCTAAGCCTGAAGTACCCTCTATCTGTTGGTAGGTCACTCACCTGTCCTCGCCAAGCATTTTCCTCACAGTAGTAACGATTTCCTTCGTAACTGACGTTCGTGGCCTTCCCGGCCTCTTAGCATCCTCCACAGTTAAATTTCTTCTTTGGAATTCTCTATACCACCTGAATATCGTTGTGCGATGTGGACAAACATCACCTAGTGCAAGAGACATTTCTTCTTATTCTTATCTTATTTTGATCTGATTTTGTGACCACGATGCTATCGCAAGCACTTTACACTCTCACTGCTAATGAATAACTGAGCCCACCGACATGGCGCGGCGGCTACTATGCACTTATAAACATGTCTCAACATGCAGCAACAAGCATCTTCCTACGATTCATTGTTGCGTCATATTGCAAAACTTTCCTAGTACCTTTTGTACTCAACCATCCATCCGGCCACACTCAATTTGTGTGTGATGCGGTCAAATTTCTTTATAACGAAAATTAATCTCAGGCATGAATTCTGGACTCTCTGAATGCGTGAGACAGAATTAACACTTAAGCACGGATCATACAACTCACAACCAAACAAAAAATGTGTCAACGCCAATGAGTCGCACAGGCTATGCTTGGTGTCAAACGCAAGAGTGCCTATGAGGGAATATTAACTTTAAATTAACGTAAGCACGTCTAACACATTGAAGGACATGCGCATCAAATCTCAGTTGTGTCCAACACAACTCCTAAGTTTTTCGACTCAGATTGAGCAGGTAGATCTACACCTGCAATAGTAAAATTTGCATTACTTTGAAGCAGGGCTACATCACTCCTATTTCCGAAAAGGAGAACCACTGTGTTAGAAGGACTCGAGACAAGAAAAGAAAAAATTCTGAAATTGAATTCAGGTCACAATTAATATGCTGATTATCCTGATTATCAGCGACAGAAAATGAGTGATAGACCTGAATATCATCAGCATACATATGCATCCAGCAATGCCTCAGACTTGTATGAAAAAAGGCGGTATATATAGTAAATAAAAGAGGACCTAATACTGGACCTTGTGGAATGCCACGAGTAACAGATCTATAATGGGAAGATTTTCTATTCAATGAAACACACTGGACCCTACCACTCAAATAATAAGTAAGTGATATTATAATAATATACGGTACCCCATACATCTTGTTTCCAATTAAGTATATCCTAAAAGGAATATATTTGTTGAGATGTAAATACTTCTTGCCGTTTGAACGTTCTATAAAAAAAAGTATGTATTTCGCAAAATTCCACTCCATACAGAAAAAGTTTTTTATTTCAGTGATCGATTTATCACATCCACTAAGGATTATCTGCAGATTATTAATATATAATACAAAAACTTATTCCCTTTAGTATTAGCAAAATTATTTGCACCATTTCATAACACGCGGATCCATATCCCGTTTTGCATGCTATTATACCAATAATAACAGTTAATCACTCAAAATCAGTACCTAGAAATATTTAAAGCAAATACATCAAGGTGTATTCGATTATAAATAAGGAAAAAAATGCTTTATTTCTAACTGCATGTTCTAGTTGCATCAAACGAGAACACAATTATTTACTAAAATGTTTTACCGAATTTAAATTCTGCGAAACATACGCATTAAATACAGTAAAAATGAAAATCTATCATACGTTTCAACAAGAGTGTTGCAATTGCAAGCTGTTTCTTTTGATTAATAACACCATCAAATAATAAATCACTTCGTATACTTAGTCAAATCATTTTTGCTTATATTATTTATAAATAGCTGTAAGTTATGTTTATATTTGTTTGTTTTCTTATTACATTTAATTCCATTGCACGATTACTAATAGCAATAAAATCTTTAAAAAAAATTACAAAATATATTGTTAAAATATTTAAAAATAAATAACGTAGATAATAGAACATAAATTAGGAAGAATCTTCTTAAGAGATTTATATTTTTGCTTACATATAGCTTTCAACTTTTATTTGAAAATAAAAGTGATTCAACAACCACACAATTACAGTGACCACTTCAAAGAGTTATAGGAATGTTTCTAAATACACTGTAAGCGTACAGACCTACATAATTCACTTTTATAGGTAGGACATAAATTATTTTGCTGATTGTACATATATACGAGAATAGAACCACACAGGTACTTACATATTCTGTAATTGTGTATGGATGATCAATACCATTTACTCTTTCAGACATTAGAACTGCTTTTTGTTGATATGCCATAGCTTCTGAATGTTCACCCATTATATAATTTAAACGAGCAATCATCCGTAAGCATTGAGCAATTTCAGGATGCATTGCGCCATATACATTGTTTAATAAATTTAAAGCTTCGTTGATTAATTCATAACCATCCTTTAAATATCCTTGTTGTATTTTATTCTGACCAGTTGTGTAAAAATTATAAGCATCTGTTGCGCGTGGATTAATGTGTTTGACAATAGGGAAAATATTCAAAATATCCTCTTCATAGAAGATTAATTTATTTTTAGAATCAAAATTATAGTCTCTTAAAAGAACTTGGACACCCGTTTTTAAACAAAATGATCTTAGTAATGATACTTTATGCAAAGAGTAAACTTCTATAACCGCTTCAACATCAGTAGCTAAAAGATCATAATCGAAATATAATTTCAGTTCGTGTTTTAACTGTTGCCAAAGTGATTTTGGTGTTAAATTTGCCCATTCGTTGCTATCATTACAAACAAGTGGATTATTCCTTCCTCTACGTTTATTTCGTTTTTTGTTGGTTTTTGTTTGAAACTAAAATTATAATATCATGTATCTCAATTAATAATGAAAATACAACGAACCTCGTCGACACCTTGCATTGGATTATTTACAGTACCAGAATATAGGAAGCAATTCAAAAAATGCGCAATAGCTACTGAAAGATACATCATTTCGGTGCCCTAAAATAAAAGAAACAATTCATAATCAATTCCTAAAAGTAAATTCTTTTACATCGGGATATAGTTTTATTATCATTATGAATTAGAAATAGTACTGATTTATCAGAAGCATTAAAATTACGTTTCCTGC
This sequence comes from Dermolepida albohirtum, assembly GCA_031893035.1. NCBI lineage: Eukaryota > Metazoa > Arthropoda > Insecta > Coleoptera > Scarabaeidae > Dermolepida > Dermolepida albohirtum. The sequence goes on along the minus strand of JAVIWB010000262.1, from coordinate 9,212 downwards.
GCAAGGTGAACCTTACGCAAATGGCAATAACTATTTCTCATTCGTATGTTAAGTTACAAGTGTTCAAATTCATGATGTTCGTTTTAATTTCAATATTAAGTATGCGCATCTTTCACGGTTTATTTACCACATTTAACTATATAACTAAAGAGATGGGAGGAAAGGACAATATTTATATACTAAATCTCTAGTATTTATGACTTGGAACGCCCCTGCACCATTTGCGATAGCAGTCATTCCTTATATAATATACCTATAAATCAGCGAACAAAAAAAGTGTGTAGCTATAATCATAGTTTTGTGCATTCATTCCTTAATTCATATTGCCTTTCGTTGCATTGAGAGTGCTGTAATAATTATAAAAATGAAAAGACAGAAAACATGTATACACGATTATATACTACGGATAATATTTTATATTGAAACTAACAAGATGTTTTTTAAATGATGCTAAAAAGTGGATTAGATGAAGTTTCATTTTTTCAATGTTTTTTTTTTAGAAAATTTTATAAAATGGCATTTTAGAACTTTTGTTAAATATACATTAGAAACTAGCCCGATCAAAACCAAATATTAAAATTTCCGATAAAAACGGTGTAAGAAAATTACATAGTGAGAAAAATGTATAAATCATATGCATATGTTAGTGTGAACAGCTTAATTGAGTGATAAAAATAATTTCATTACTGAAAAACCATAAAAGATACGAGAGTAAATTAACAGGAAGCAAGATTCTACTACTAGCCACATCTATCAGAGAAACTTAGAATATATTATACTTTAATTCTGCCATTTTTCCTATAGTGACAGGTGACATTTAGTTACCTTCTAACATTTGATTTCAAAATTGCAGCAGTCTAAATGGAAATGATGAAATCATAATTGAGTATACAGGCTAAGTGAACAATAAATTTCTTGTTTACAACAATTACAGAATATATTAAAATCATCATTTACATAATTAATATACAAATACTAATAACAGATTTGCCTCAACTTACTTGTAAATATGTTGTAAATATATGTTTAGCTGCTCTTAGAATTATTTCACTTGAAGCTATACTGTGTAAATATTCTAACTGCTTTACTTTTGATAGTAAATTACATACTTTTCCCAGGTATCTTATATTAATACCTCGATTGTGCATAGCTTCTGACAGAGTTAATCCGTCCATAGGAGCAGAAGAATGATCCAAACAATCTCTAATCTAGTGCAAATAATTTTGTTAAATTTTAAATAAACAATATTTTTTTATTACTTACAAATGAAGGTATTTGTACTGTTAAAAGAAATTCTGCTGCATCTTTAACGAGCTGTCTTTGTTTGGATAACGAAGGATCAGTTTTTTCACAGTGACGAATGCCGGGCGAATATACATCGGGATTGAAACGAATATCAAATTCGGTATCTTTTAATGAACCGACAGCTATAGCAGCTGTTTTCACAATATTCTTTGTGCTTTCTTCTACTAAAGTTGGTTTTATCTTTTTATAGTAACACTCATTACAGAAATTAATATATCAACTTACTTTCCAATTTACTTCCATCAGTAATGCTTTCAACAATCTTCTTTGCTTCTTCAGTTTCAAAATCTTTTTTTTCTTCATCTTCTTTCTTATCAATCGCCGACTTTTCCGATGAATTAATAATTTCTTCACTTTTTAAATTTATTTGTTGCAAATGATAGGCCGCATACTTAATAAACATCATATATCGAGAATCGACAAAACTATCTATCAGTTCTTGTCTTAAACAACAGAGTTTGTGTTTATGTTCAATTGGAAAACCTAATAATTTTGTCTCTTTACTTAGTTCTTCTTCTACTGTAATTACAAAAAAAATTATTATAATGGTCAAATACTATAACATGGAATGTACATTTTAAAAAGTTAACATCGGGTGGAAAAGTACGCAGCAAATCTAATATATAATAACGGCCATCATTTCCAATAATACCCTTACATTCTACACTGGAACAAAGCTCTATAGATTCCTCTTTATCATTAACAACATGATGTGGAAGAATTTTCAGCTGCTGTCCTGCTTTATTTAGCTGCAACAGAATTGAACCAAAATAATACAGAGTAATTAGTAGAGGGCACAAATTCTCATACATCATAGACGTACAATATGTACCACAGACAGAAAGCTTATATTTCCGTTTTGTACTCAAAATGATTTTATAATGAAATATCACATATTCATCTTTATCAATGCTACAAACAGCTGTATGAATTTAAACCTAACCTAGAAAACTTGTGACAACATAGTGGTGGGGATCTTTTCCTCTGACTCTTAGGGCCTTTATAAACTATCTCGAATTTGTGAGCTCTTGTAGTTATTTTAATGGTCATTAATACATGTAATGTATATAGTAATTGCTGAAACCTAATAATCTTAAAACTTTCTTAAAATCGTTGACTTTATCATAAAATACATTAAAATATTTATAGCTCTGATAATAATACGCCTACAAGATGTAAAACATACCTAGAATTTTTATCGATATATGATTAGACCAAAATTTCAATACAAAGATTTAAATCGAGTTACTGTGACAAATCAAACTACTAGTTGAACAATTTTAATAATTAGGCCCGTGCAGTTTTCTCGCATTTGCAGGCGAGATTCGTTATGTGGTACGTACAATATTTAATATTGAAATAAAAATTGTATGATATTGCATACATGTAAAAATAATGACTTAGTTTTATATTTTTAATTTATTTATTGTTATTATACACTACTATATAATAAATATAACACATAAAATATGTATGTAACTATATAACGTAAATTATTAGACAAGTCTTTAATATTAATTTATTTATTTAACATGCATATCTACGAAAAATTGAATACATATGGCATACATATTTATAAACACAAATAAATGTTAATTTTAACGTAAAGATGGATATGCATGAGCGTATGTCTGTAGCACCATCAATGTTTACCATGTAGTTTCATTAAAACTTGAACGTCGTGATGATAATAAAGTATATGAATATGCCAAAAATGAATGCTCCACGTCTAGGGAAGTTATATTCGTACATTTAAATAACTTCTGTTCCCAAGAAGAATGTCCATCACGAATACACCGATAAAGAGCACGCAATTCACTGTAATCTGAATTTTTGTTTAGCACACCATTTAACTTTTTATTAGTAAGTATACCAGATTCATCAGCTAGTAATTGGAGATGCTGTTTTATGTTGGCCAAGATATCCAATTACCCAGATAATGACAAACTAATATTTTGCAGCTCGTCTATTGCGTGTATTTAATTAATAGCGCAAAATACTTAAATCACCAGGAACTCGAGGAGTTTCAAACTGCTACTGTGATTCTCTGATTGCATTGGATCGGATTAAACTTTATAATAACAGATTGAAGTTGATGAAAGTATTAGGTTCTCGCTAAGTTCTCGCTGTTTTTCAAGAGATGGCTCCAGTAGTAGTGCTGGTCGATTGTGACATAACCAAAACGTCATGAACCAAGCTTAGACATCTGAACCCAAAGAGAACAAAATCATGGGGACTGCCCGGTCATGCTTCTACGTCGTCGGTTCGGCCGAATATTCACGCTGCGAAGGTTTTGCTGTGTATTTGGTGGGACCAGGGCGGTGTTATTTATTATGAGCTGTTGAAACCGAACGACACCATCACTGGGGAACAGTACCGAACTCAATTGATGCAATTGAGCCGAGCACTGCGCTAAAAGTGGCCACAATACGAGCAGACACAAAAAAGTGATTCTACAGCATGACAACGCTCGGCCTCACGTTGCCAAATCCGTTATAACCTACTTAGAGACCTCAAATGGGAGGTCCTACCCCACCCGCCATATTCCCCAGATATTGCGCCGTCCGATCATTACTTGTTCCGTTAGATGGCACATGGTTTGGCTAATCAGCAGTTCCGCTCACATGAAGACATCTCAAAATGGCTTGATTCGTGGATAGCCTCAAAAGACGAACACTTCTACCGCGACGGTATTCGAGCTTTGCCAGAAAGATGGGAAAAGTTGTCGCTAGCGATGGGCAATATTTTGAATGATTCATTTGTAAACATTTTTTCACAATAAAGTTGCATCTTCATCGAAAAAACAGCGAGAACTTAGTTGCGCACCTAATAGCATGTGTTCGAAACTGATCTAGACGCGCTGTGACTTATAAAATATTTATTTCTTTGCTTGTTATATCAATAAATTATTTTGAAACGTCATAAAATTTACTTATTAGGACGATATCTTTTTTAAAAATGATTAAACTATAATTTTATTTTTAATTTTTTTTGACAACTATTATATTTAAATAAATGTGTTATTTACTACGCATTTTGAAAAGAGATACGTTTTACAAGTTACGGGGCGGCGGGATCACGATTATGTCTGGACACTCATTATTTATTATAGTTGAATGCAGTTTCTAGTCAAGTATCCTATCTGGTTAAAATTGACTCAGAAAGCTTAGAAACTCTTTGACAAGCTCTGTACATCTCTTCTATGCGCTCTGGTGACAAAAAAAACCCGCTTAGTGTTTGATAATAATTTGTCTATATATAGGTAACTCTTTCTAATATTTTCACAAATTTATGAACAGACCCCAATTCCAACCCTACCTGTCAAAGAAAATTTTAATAGAAAAATAAATAAATCAGTAGTATTGTTACATAATCCGCACATTAAAATTCTTGTTTTTATGTGTGTAGTTAATATATTTGTTAGGAAACACATGTAATTTTATTTATTAGTTTAAAAAATTTCAAATAGTACGTCATTATAGATACGAATATTTGATTTTGCCTTGCTCTCAACCAATGAGGAATAACTGTCATTTGGGCCTATTTAGAAATTTGTCCCTCTTTTTGAAATACAGTGTAGACATAATTTGGAAAAAGCGCTTTTTATTGAAACTCCAGACTTCCGGATATATGCAGCTGCATTAACATCAAGCAATAATGGCGCGTGATTATTGACACCAAAATGTCTAATTGTTCTCAGTACAAGCTACTTTATAGATTTAGCATTAGCAATTCGCACTCTTTTGCAGGCAATGAAACATAGTGCTGTTAGTTTATCTGCTTTCATAACATGTATTAGAATATTTGCCAATTTATTCATTTTTACGGTTGTAATTTCATCAGTGTAATCTATATATTTTCATTTGCAATTAAATGGTATAAGATTCTCAAGCACTTCTCGAATATGTGGTATTTCTCTTTGCAATGTACTTAAGCTATTGCATATTTTTCCAAAATATGCGAAACTATTCTTTATCGAGCACATGAAAAGGCATGTTACACATACATACATAGAAAAATATAATGTCGAAAAGTAATATTTGATAGGATACCAGTTGTGCCTTGTTTTCTATGTGTTCAATACTCAAATGTTTTTCTATATTTCTCTGTACCCAAATGTGTAAATATTTATCGCACAATAAGGAGTACGTTATTGTGGTAATGACAAAACTAAACAAGAGACATTACTCGGCAAAAAAGGAATTTTACTTAAAATGTTCGCCAAAATGTTAAAATTATTTAGAGTTCAAATTTAGTATGAAGTAAAAAATATAAATATTACAATAAATGTATAAACGTTTATTACACCAAGGTGAAATATATTATCCACAGCAACACAAAAAACATAATTAGATATTATTTCTACCATTTTGTTACACTATAAAAATTATATTTTAATATTAAATATTGTATGCCTCGAATAACTAACTGCACTGCAAATGATAGAAAGTATTCTGGTCTACTAATAACAATTTTCATTTCTTCAGGCACTTTTAAATATAATACCATTCAGGAATTTGAATAGAAAATTTTGTACACAGTGAAATCTTTCAAGAATATACAGTACAGTAAAAATTATTTCATATTTTTTGAATCATCCCCTCGGAAAAAATAGACTAAGAATAATTTAAAAAAAGGAAAATATTTAATATTTTATGGAAAATATCATCAAAATTAATAGCTCCAAATAGAATATAATAAAAAATGATAAAGAAATGTTGATAGAATTGACACTTTAGGTTACAAGTAGTATATTTTGAGTGCAACATAAATTATTTGAATTTTCTAAGTTTCTTATGAACTTTTATAGAAGAAGTAACCACATTATGCAATATTATTGATGCAATGATCAAAATAAATATTTTCATTAAAATATGACCCATTTGATTCATAATTGCTTTATTAGTCCAAATTTTGGCAATTTATTTATTCAAGTGATTTAAAAAGCACATTTGTAGGTATTATAGACGCACATAAGTGTGTGCGTTCTATTGTAATTAATTAATGTTTTACAAACACATACATGCGCTAACATATTGAGTAAAAAAGTGTACGTCATTGCGAGTGTATGACTTTTTTTTTTATTTAAAAGCAGCAACAGTTTACAAATTATAAACATACCAGTTCAAGATATTTCAGATGAGACAAAACTGTTTTTCCAAAATCTATAGACCCATAAACTACTGACTGTTCTTGCTCTCTTTCAAGAATGCCTGGTATTATTGACTGAGCAGTAACACGATAACCACGGTAGTCTATAACAACAGTACCCAAAGTATATAAACCAGGCAGATCTACAGCGCTATAAACGCGAACTCCTTGCAGGTCATTGCGCTAAAAAATATGTAATTAGGAATTAACTTTCGTTTCATTTTATATATGCAAACCGGCGCTACAAAAGCGGCTGCATCTCCTCCCAATTCTTTATAGTGATCCCGAACATCAAAACCAAGTGAGAAAAATATGTTATTCCAAATAAACATTTGCATTTTGGCTTCTTCTCCAGGATTGATCGCCATAACATTGCCATCAATAACAGCCATAGCTCCACGTGTTGCCGCTGCTACAAAATCACTATGAACTTTAAATATAGCTCTTTCACGAAGCAATCGTTCTGGTAAACTTTTCCTAGGCAATTCTCGTGTTGTTTGCAATTCTTCATTCCAGTCTCTTGTTTGACCAGGTATATGTTCTTCATAACCCAATTTAGACGAAAAAGCTATAATCATTTAGAAAGATATATAGTGTACTTAAAAAACTTTTCGTTACATATATTTTCTTCAGATCTGCATGTTAATTGTGTATAAATTTCCAATCATAAATCAGTATTTTGCACATATAAATAAGTTAGTGTCATCCACATAATTTATTATTAAATAATAGAAATCATAAATTAGAGTTGAAAGGCAACCAAGTATGCTTATACATTTTTCTAAATAATTATTTACATAAAACTAAAAAAGTTATGGTGCACTAGATTTGCAATAAATAAAATAAAAATACAACGATTTGCATATGTAAACTGCGAACAAAGGCATATATGGAAAAAAATAAACTATAATAAAAAAATAGCTGCAATTCTTTATGAAATTTCACTTTACTTCACTTGCTGTTGCATATCATTTGCAATAGAAAATATAAAATAAAATCCTTAAATTTTGTAATAACCTGAATGCATACACAACTAACTGTTTATATGTTGGATACAAATATATATATGTAGTTAATACATGCATATATAATTTTTGTTTCTATAAATTTAAATGATTCGGTCGAGAAATACTATGATAACAATTACTGCTAAGTTAGCAGCTTACATTAATGTATTAAAAATTATTTACTTATGGTTAATTTCTTTTAAGAACTACTTCACAATTAAAGTATGTACAAAAATTTTCAATGTTCAACATATATGGTTGCATTTCTTTCGTTATTATTCTGTATCTTATGTGAGTACAGTGCGGCGTAGTTAAATAATTTTAAATACATGAAAATCGATTACAATTTTTACAAACTATAATATGCCCTACCTTGGTTCTGATATAGCCTATTAGTCCAAGCAGTTTTATTGAAGATCTAAATACAGTTCAAGAAATTTTCATGTTTTTATGTTAATAAATTAGTTTAGTTAGTATGATTTACAACTAAATGATTAGAAAGATTAACTAATTCAAACATATTATTTTCAATAATTTTGAAGAACGAGCTCAAAATTCTACCCTCTATGATACCTTTATTATATTTATATTTTTAAAAGAATATACATATATCAGTTTCTTTTTTTATTAAACTGAGTGGAAATTTGCTTAAGCTATCACACTTAACAAAGAATCTAATTAGGCCAATAAATATTAATTTATTCTGTGCTGAAGCAAATTACTTACTATCTTCAGCTCTAATAGCATCTATTGTATGATCAATGGTTGGAGCTGTCCAGCTATAAATTTGGTAGGGCGTTGCAACACGCTCAAATGGGTGCCTTTGACTACGTTTCTTTTGTAACACAGCAAAATGTCGTTTAAATAGTGGTGATATTTGATTCAAAAGTTCTATTAATGAATGGCACAAATGACTAGGAGTTGCAGGTTTGGGGTTAAACTCTTCCTCAGAAGATCTAAAATAAAATCCAAATGATATGTAACATCCATAGTTCATCTGCTTAGCGTTTTTATAGCTTACTGATTAATATAAAATCCTCTGGAACATGCCGATATGTGATAGTGTTTATCTTCTAACGTTACTACATAGAGATACATGAGATCCCCATGAATTTTTCTATAGCCAGGTGGGGGATTGCAAGCAGATGTTGTTAGAACCTAAAATAATATAGGAGTTGTTACTAATAAAATATCTATTACATTATATTTGAATATTTTCTTCTGAAGCAAATTCATGTTCATCTTATTGCAAAATTATTTGGTTTGTACACCAAAAAACGAATGGTAAAAGTAATTCCCCAAGAAAACATAATAAGAAATATTTTAAGCACTAATAAAACTGACATTTTTATTTCAATATGAACAGCAACATTGATTAATTATCAATCGATATTAATTAACTTAAGTTAAAGCTGCATAAAATCAAAATATATATAAAACAAGACTGAAATAAAAAATAATTCTTTTAGAACAAAATATATTAAAATAAAAATTAAATTGAGCTAAATGAGATATGTAAACTAATACCTAGCAAAGTCCTAGTTGTAGAATATATTTTAAAAAGAAAATCACTTACGAAGCTACTATTTTAAAAATGATACCAATAAATATTTGAACAAAAAAGAAAAGACCAATATATTAAGCAAACAAGAACTTCCAGCAAAAAAAATATTATTGATTATTATTGGAAAAACCAAAATACCAGTCAAACAACATAAAACCAATGATATTTGAAAAATCTTTGAATTA
>JAVIWB010000261.1:0-14754 GCA_031893035.1 Dermolepida albohirtum | reverse complement strand
TAGAACGCCATCAGGCAGCGCTCACATGTAGCGTTAGTCGGAAACTGACTTTCAAAAGTGATTGTTTTTTATGTGTGTACTTATAGATTGTGACACGACTGTTACGCTGCTTCAAACCAGAACATTGTATCTCTTCTCGTTCCGAAGTTATTAGCGACCTTAGAACGCCATCAGACAGAGCTCACATGTAGCGTTAGTCGGAAACTGACTTTCAAAAGTGATTGTTTTTTAGGTGTGTACTTATAGATTGTGACACGACTGTTACGCTGCCTTAAACCAGAACATTGTATCTCTTCTCGTTCCGAAGTTATTAGCGACCTTAGAACGCCATCAGACAGAGCTCACATGTAGCGTTAGTCGGAAACTGACTTCCAAAAGTGATTGTTTTTTAGGTGTGTGCTTATAGATTGTGACACGACTGTTACGCTGCTTCAAACCAGAACATTGTATCTCTTCTCGTTCCGAAGTTATTAGCGACCTTAGAACGCCATCAGACAGAGCTCACATGTAGCGTTAGTCGGAAACTGACTTTCAAAAGTGATTGTTTTTTAGGTGTGTACTTATAGATTGTGACACGACTGTTACGCTGCTTCAAACCAGAACATTGTATCTCTTCTCGTTCCGAAGTTATTAGCGCCATTAGAACGCCATCAGACAGAGCTCACATGTAGCGTTAGTCGGAAACTGACTTCCAAAAGTGATTGTTTTTTAGGTGTGTACTTATAGATTGTGACACGACTGTTACGTTGCTTCAAATTAGCGACCTTAGAACGCCATCAGGCAGAGCTCACATGTAGCGTTAGTCGGAAACTGACTTTCAAAAGTGATTGTTTTTTATGTGTGTACTTATAGATTGTGACACGACTGTTACGCTGCTTCAAACCAGAACATTGTATCTCTTCTCGTTCCGAAGTTATTAGCGACCTTAGAACGCCATCAGGCAGGGCTCACATGTAGCGTTAGTCGGAAACTGACTTTCAAAAGTGATTGTTTTTTATGTGTGTACTTATAGATTGTGACACGACTGTTACGCTGCTTCAAACCAGAACATTGTATCTCTTCTCGTTCCGAAGTTATTAGCGACCTTAGAACGCCATCAGGCAGAGCTCACATGTAGCGTTAGTCGGAAACTGACTTTCAAAAGTGATTGTTTTTTATGTGTGTACTTATAGATTGTGACACGACTGTTACGCTGCTTCAAACCAGAACATTGTATCTCTTCTCGTTCCGAAGTTATTAGCGACCTTAGAACGCCATCAGGCAGAGCTCACATGTAGCGTTAGTCGGAAACTGACTTTCAAAAGTGATTGTTTTTTATGTGTGTACTTATAGATTGTGACACGACTGTTACGCTGCTTCAAACCAGAACATTGTATCTCTTCTCGTTCCGAAGTTATTAGCGACCTTAGAACGCCATCAGGCAGAGCTCACATGTAGCGTTAGTCGGAAACTGACTTTCAAAAGTGATTGTTTTTTATGTGTGTACTTATAGATTGTGACACGACTGTTACGCTGCTTCAAACCAGAACATTGTATCTCTTCTCGTTCCGAAGTTATTAGCGACCTTAGAACGCCATCAGGCAGAGCTCACATGTAGCGTTAGTCGGAAACTGACTTTCAAAAGTGATTGTTTTTTATGTGTGTACTTATAGATTGTGACACGACTGTTACGCTGCTTCAAACCAGAACATTGTATCTCTTCTCGTTCCGAAGTTATTAGCGACCTTAGAACGCCATCAGGCAGAGCTCACATGTAGCGTTAGTCGGAAACTGACTTTCAAAAGTGATTGTTTTTTATGTGTGTACTTATAGATTGTGACACGACTGTTACGCTGCTTCAAACCAGAACATTGTATCTCTTCTCGTTCCGAAGTTATTAGCGACCTTAGAACGCCATCAGGCAGAGCTCACATGTAGCGTTAGTCGGAAACTGACTTTCAAAAGTGATTGTTTTTTATGTGTGTACTTATAGATTGTGACACGACTGTTACGCTGCTTCAAACCAGAACATTGTATCTCTTCTCGTTCCGAAGTTATTAGCGACCTTAGAACGCCATCAGGCAGAGCTCACATGTAGCGTTAGTCGGAAACTGACTTTCAAAAGTGATTGTTTTTTATGTGTGTACTTATAGATTGTGACACGACTGTTACGCTGCTTCAAACCAGAACATTGTATCTCTTCTCGTTCCGAAGTTATTAGCGACCTTAGAACGCCATCAGGCAGAGCTCACATGTAGCGTTAGTCGGAAACTGACTTTCAAAAGTGATTGTTTTTTATGTGTGTACTTATAGATTGTGACACGACTGTTACGCTGCTTCAAACCAGAACATTGTATCTCTTCTCGTTCCGAAGTTATTAGCGACCTTAGAACGCCATCAGGCAGAGCTCACATGTAGCGTTAGTCGGAAACTGACTTTCAAAAGTGATTGTTTTTTATGTGTGTACTTATAGATTGTGACACGACTGTTACGCTGCTTCAAACCAGAACATTGTATCTCTTCTCGTTCCGAAGTTATTAGCGACCTTAGAACGCCATCAGGCAGAGCTCACATGTAGCGTTAGTCGGAAACTGACTTTCAAAAGTGATTGTTTTTTATGTGTGTACTTATAGATTGTGACACGACTGTTACGCTGCTTCAAACCAGAACATTGTATCTCTTCTCGTTCCGAAGTTATTAGCGACCTTAGAACGCCATCAGGCAGAGCTCACATGTAGCGTTAGTCGGAAACTGACTTTCAAAAGTGATTGTTTTTTATGTGTGTACTTATAGATTGTGACACGACTGTTACGCTGCTTCAAACCAGAACATTGTATCTCTTCTCGTTCCGAAGTTATTAGCGACCTTAGAACGCCATCAGGCAGAGCTCACATGTAGCGTTAGTCGGAAACTGACTTTCAAAAGTGATTGTTTTTTATGTGTGTACTTATAGATTGTGACACGACTGTTACGCTGCTTCAAACCAGAACATTGTATCTCTTCTCGTTCCGAAGTTATTAGCGACCTTAGAACGCCATCAGGCAGAGCTCACATGTAGCGTTAGTCGGAAACTGACTTTCAAAAGTGATTGTTTTTTATGTGTGTACTTATAGATTGTGACACGACTGTTACGCTGCTTCAAACCAGAACATTGTATCTCTTCTCGTTCCGAAGTTATTAGCGACCTTAGAACGCCATCAGGCAGAGCTCACATGTAGCGTTAGTCGGAAACTGACTTTCAAAAGTGATTGTTTTTTATGTGTGTACTTATAGATTGTGACACGACTGTTACGCTGCTTCAAACCAGAACATTGTATCTCTTCTCGTTCCGAAGTTATTAGCGACCTTAGAACGCCATCAGGCAGAGCTCACATGTAGCGTTAGTCGGAAACTGACTTTCAAAAGTGATTGTTTTTTATGTGTGTACTTATAGATTGTGACACGACTGTTACGCTGCTTCAAACCAGAACATTGTATCTCTTCTCGTTCCGAAGTTATTAGCGACCTTAGAACGCCATCAGGCAGAGCTCACATGTAGCGTTAGTCGGAAACTGACTTTCAAAAGTGATTGTTTTTTATGTGTGTACTTATAGATTGTGACACGACTGTTACGCTGCTTCAAACCAGAACATTGTATCTCTTCTCGTTCCGAAGTTATTAGCGACCTTAGAACGCCATCAGGCAGAGCTCACATGTAGCGTTAGTCGGAAACTGACTTTCAAAAGTGATTGTTTTTTATGTGTGTACTTATAGATTGTGACACGACTGTTACGCTGCTTCAAACCAGAACATTGTATCTCTTCTCGTTCCGAAGTTATTAGCGACCTTAGAACGCCATCAGGCAGAGCTCACATGTAGCGTTAGTCGGAAACTGACTTTCAAAAGTGATTGTTTTTTATGTGTGTACTTATAGATTGTGACACGACTGTTACGCTGCTTCAAACCAGAACATTGTATCTCTTCTCGTTCCGAAGTTATTAGCGACCTTAGAACGCCATCAGGCAGAGCTCACATGTAGCGTTAGTCGGAAACTGACTTTCAAAAGTGATTGTTTTTTATGTGTGTACTTATAGATTGTGACACGACTGTTACGCTGCTTCAAACCAGAACATTGTATCTCTTCTCGTTCCGAAGTTATTAGCGACCTTAGAACGCCATCAGGCAGAGCTCACATGTAGCGTTAGTCGGAAACTGACTTTCAAAAGTGATTGTTTTTTATGTGTGTACTTATAGATTGTGACACGACTGTTACGCTGCTTCAAACCAGAACATTGTATCTCTTCTCGTTCCGAAGTTATTAGCGACCTTAGAACGCCATCAGGCAGAGCTCACATGTAGCGTTAGTCGGAAACTGACTTTCAAAAGTGATTGTTTTTTATGTGTGTACTTATAGATTGTGACACGACTGTTACGCTGCTTCAAACCAGAACATTGTATCTCTTCTCGTTCCGAAGTTATTAGCGACCTTAGAACGCCATCAGGCAGAGCTCACATGTAGCGTTAGTCGGAAACTGACTTTCAAAAGTGATTGTTTTTTATGTGTGTACTTATAGATTGTGACACGACTGTTACGCTGCTTCAAACCAGAACATTGTATCTCTTCTCGTTCCGAAGTTATTAGCGACCTTAGAACGCCATCAGGCAGAGCTCACATGTAGCGTTAGTCGGAAACTGACTTTCAAAAGTGATTGTTTTTTATGTGTGTACTTATAGATTGTGACACGACTGTTACGCTGCTTCAAACCAGAACATTGTATCTCTTCTCGTTCCGAAGTTATTAGCGACCTTAGAACGCCATCAGGCAGAGCTCACATGTAGCGTTAGTCGGAAACTGACTTTCAAAAGTGATTGTTTTTTATGTGTGTACTTATAGATTGTGACACGACTGTTACGCTGCTTCAAACCAGAACATTGTATCTCTTCTCGTTCCGAAGTTATTAGCGACCTTAGAACGCCATCAGGCAGAGCTCACATGTAGCGTTAGTCGGAAACTGACTTTCAAAAGTGATTGTTTTTTATGTGTGTACTTATAGATTGTGACACGACTGTTACGCTGCTTCAAACCAGAACATTGTATCTCTTCTCGTTCCGAAGTTATTAGCGACCTTAGAACGCCATCAGGCAGAGCTCACATGTAGCGTTAGTCGGAAACTGACTTTCAAAAGTGATTGTTTTTTATGTGTGTACTTATAGATTGTGACACGACTGTTACGCTGCTTCAAACCAGAACATTGTATCTCTTCTCGTTCCGAAGTTATTAGCGACCTTAGAACGCCATCAGGCAGAGCTCACATGTAGCGTTAGTCGGAAACTGACTTTCAAAAGTGATTGTTTTTTATGTGTGTACTTATAGATTGTGACACGACTGTTACGCTGCTTCAAACCAGAACATTGTATCTCTTCTCGTTCCGAAGTTATTAGCGACCTTAGAACGCCATCAGGCAGAGCTCACATGTAGCGTTAGTCGGAAACTGACTTTCAAAAGTGATTGTTTTTTATGTGTGTACTTATAGATTGTGACACGACTGTTACGCTGCTTCAAACCAGAACATTGTATCTCTTCTCGTTCCGAAGTTATTAGCGACCTTAGAACGCCATCAGGCAGAGCTCACATGTAGCGTTAGTCGGAAACTGACTTTCAAAAGTGATTGTTTTTTATGTGTGTACTTATAGATTGTGACACGACTGTTACGCTGCTTCAAACCAGAACATTGTATCTCTTCTCGTTCCGAAGTTATTAGCGACCTTAGAACGCCATCAGGCAGAGCTCACATGTAGCGTTAGTCGGAAACTGACTTTCAAAAGTGATTGTTTTTTATGTGTGTACTTATAGATTGTGACACGACTGTTACGCTGCTTCAAACCAGAACATTGTATCTCTTCTCGTTCCGAAGTTATTAGCGACCTTAGAACGCCATCAGGCAGAGCTCACATGTAGCGTTAGTCGGAAACTGACTTTCAAAAGTGATTGTTTTTTATGTGTGTACTTATAGATTGTGACACGACTGTTACGCTGCTTCAAACCAGAACATTGTATCTCTTCTCGTTCCGAAGTTATTAGCGACCTTAGAACGCCATCAGGCAGAGCTCACATGTAGCGTTAGTCGGAAACTGACTTTCAAAAGTGATTGTTTTTTATGTGTGTACTTATAGATTGTGACACGACTGTTACGCTGCTTCAAACCAGAACATTGTATCTCTTCTCGTTCCGAAGTTATTAGCGACCTTAGAACGCCATCAGGCAGAGCTCACATGTAGCGTTAGTCGGAAACTGACTTTCAAAAGTGATTGTTTTTTATGTGTGTACTTATAGATTGTGACACGACTGTTACGCTGCTTCAAACCAGAACATTGTATCTCTTCTCGTTCCGAAGTTATTAGCGACCTTAGAACGCCATCAGGCAGAGCTCACATGTAGCGTTAGTCGGAAACTGACTTTCAAAAGTGATTGTTTTTTATGTGTGTACTTATAGATTGTGACACGACTGTTACGCTGCTTCAAACCAGAACATTGTATCTCTTCTCGTTCCGAAGTTATTAGCGACCTTAGAACGCCATCAGGCAGAGCTCACATGTAGCGTTAGTCGGAAACTGACTTTCAAAAGTGATTGTTTTTTATGTGTGTACTTATAGATTGTGACACGACTGTTACGCTGCTTCAAACCAGAACATTGTATCTCTTCTCGTTCCGAAGTTATTAGCGACCTTAGAACGCCATCAGGCAGAGCTCACATGTAGCGTTAGTCGGAAACTGACTTTCAAAAGTGATTGTTTTTTATGTGTGTACTTATAGATTGTGACACGACTGTTACGCTGCTTCAAACCAGAACATTGTATCTCTTCTCGTTCCGAAGTTATTAGCGACCTTAGAACGCCATCAGGCAGAGCTCACATGTAGCGTTAGTCGGAAACTGACTTTCAAAAGTGATTGTTTTTTATGTGTGTACTTATAGATTGTGACACGACTGTTACGCTGCTTCAAACCAGAACATTGTATCTCTTCTCGTTCCGAAGTTATTAGCGACCTTAGAACGCCATCAGGCAGAGCTCACATGTAGCGTTAGTCGGAAACTGACTTTCAAAAGTGATTGTTTTTTATGTGTGTACTTATAGATTGTGACACGACTGTTACGCTGCTTCAAACCAGAACATTGTATCTCTTCTCGTTCCGAAGTTATTAGCGACCTTAGAACGCCATCAGGCAGAGCTCACATGTAGCGTTAGTCGGAAACTGACTTTCAAAAGTGATTGTTTTTTATGTGTGTACTTATAGATTGTGACACGACTGTTACGCTGCTTCAAACCAGAACATTGTATCTCTTCTCGTTCCGAAGTTATTAGCGACCTTAGAACGCCATCAGGCAGAGCTCACATGTAGCGTTAGTCGGAAACTGACTTTCAAAAGTGATTGTTTTTTATGTGTGTACTTATAGATTGTGACACGACTGTTACGCTGCTTCAAACCAGAACATTGTATCTCTTCTCGTTCCGAAGTTATTAGCGACCTTAGAACGCCATCAGGCAGAGCTCACATGTAGCGTTAGTCGGAAACTGACTTTCAAAAGTGATTGTTTTTTATGTGTGTACTTATAGATTGTGACACGACTGTTACGCTGCTTCAAACCAGAACATTGTATCTCTTCTCGTTCCGAAGTTATTAGCGACCTTAGAACGCCATCAGGCAGAGCTCACATGTAGCGTTAGTCGGAAACTGACTTTCAAAAGTGATTGTTTTTTATGTGTGTACTTATAGATTGTGACACGACTGTTACGCTGCTTCAAACCAGAACATTGTATCTCTTCTCGTTCCGAAGTTATTAGCGACCTTAGAACGCCATCAGGCAGAGCTCACATGTAGCGTTAGTCGGAAACTGACTTTCAAAAGTGATTGTTTTTTATGTGTGTACTTATAGATTGTGACACGACTGTTACGCTGCTTCAAACCAGAACATTGTATCTCTTCTCGTTCCGAAGTTATTAGCGACCTTAGAACGCCATCAGGCAGAGCTCACATGTAGCGTTAGTCGGAAACTGACTTTCAAAAGTGATTGTTTTTTATGTGTGTACTTATAGATTGTGACACGACTGTTACGCTGCTTCAAACCAGAACATTGTATCTCTTCTCGTTCCGAAGTTATTAGCGACCTTAGAACGCCATCAGGCAGCGCTCACATGTAGCGTTAGTCGGAAACTGACTTTCAAAAGTGATTGTTTTTTATGTGTGTACTTATAGATTGTGACACGACTGTTACGCTGCTTCAAACCAGAACATTGTATCTCTTCTCGTTCCGAAGTTATTAGCGACCTTAGAACGCCATCAGGCAGAGCTCACATGTAGCGTTAGTCGGAAACTGACTTTCAAAAGTGATTGTTTTTTATGTGTGTACTTATAGATTGTGACACGACTGTTACGCTGCTTCAAACCAGAACATTGTATCTCTTCTCGTTCCGAAGTTATTAGCGACCTTAGAACGCCATCAGGCAGAGCTCACATGTAGCGTTAGTCGGAAACTGACTTTCAAAAGTGATTGTTTTTTATGTGTGTACTTATAGATTGTGACACGACTGTTACGCTGCTTCAAACCAGAACATTGTATCTCTTCTCGTTCCGAAGTTATTAGCGACCTTAGAACGCCATCAGGCAGAGCTCACATGTAGCGTTAGTCGGAAACTGACTTTCAAAAGTGATTGTTTTTTATGTGTGTACTTATAGATTGTGACACGACTGTTACGCTGCTTCAAACCAGAACATTGTATCTCTTCTCGTTCCGAAGTTATTAGCGACCTTAGAACGCCATCAGGCAGAGCTCACATGTAGCGTTAGTCGGAAACTGACTTTCAAAAGTGATTGTTTTTTATGTGTGTACTTATAGATTGTGACACGACTGTTACGCTGCTTCAAACCAGAACATTGTATCTCTTCTCGTTCCGAAGTTATTAGCGACCTTAGAACGCCATCAGGCAGAGCTCACATGTAGCGTTAGTCGGAAACTGACTTTCAAAAGTGATTGTTTTTTATGTGTGTACTTATAGATTGTGACACGACTGTTACGCTGCTTCAAACCAGAACATTGTATCTCTTCTCGTTCCGAAGTTATTAGCGACCTTAGAACGCCATCAGGCAGAGCTCACATGTAGCGTTAGTCGGAAACTGACTTTCAAAAGTGATTGTTTTTTATGTGTGTACTTATAGATTGTGACACGACTGTTACGCTGCTTCAAACCAGAACATTGTATCTCTTCTCGTTCCGAAGTTATTAGCGACCTTAGAACGCCATCAGGCAGAGCTCACATGTAGCGTTAGTCGGAAACTGACTTTCAAAAGTGATTGTTTTTTATGTGTGTACTTATAGATTGTGACACGACTGTTACGCTGCTTCAAACCAGAACATTGTATCTCTTCTCGTTCCGAAGTTATTAGCGACCTTAGAACGCCATCAGGCAGAGCTCACATGTAGCGTTAGTCGGAAACTGACTTTCAAAAGTGATTGTTTTTTATGTGTGTACTTATAGATTGTGACACGACTGTTACGCTGCTTCAAACCAGAACATTGTATCTCTTCTCGTTCCGAAGTTATTAGCGACCTTAGAACGCCATCAGGCAGAGCTCACATGTAGCGTTAGTCGGAAACTGACTTTCAAAAGTGATTGTTTTTTATGTGTGTACTTATAGATTGTGACACGACTGTTACGCTGCTTCAAACCAGAACATTGTATCTCTTCTCGTTCCGAAGTTATTAGCGACCTTAGAACGCCATCAGGCAGAGCTCACATGTAGCGTTAGTCGGAAACTGACTTTCAAAAGTGATTGTTTTTTATGTGTGTACTTATAGATTGTGACACGACTGTTACGCTGCTTCAAACCAGAACATTGTATCTCTTCTCGTTCCGAAGTTATTAGCGACCTTAGAACGCCATCAGGCAGAGCTCACATGTAGCGTTAGTCGGAAACTGACTTTCAAAAGTGATTGTTTTTTATGTGTGTACTTATAGATTGTGACACGACTGTTACGCTGCTTCAAACCAGAACATTGTATCTCTTCTCGTTCCGAAGTTATTAGCGACCTTAGAACGCCATCAGGCAGAGCTCACATGTAGCGTTAGTCGGAAACTGACTTTCAAAAGTGATTGTTTTTTATGTGTGTACTTATAGATTGTGACACGACTGTTACGCTGCTTCAAACCAGAACATTGTATCTCTTCTCGTTCCGAAGTTATTAGCGACCTTAGAACGCCATCAGGCAGAGCTCACATGTAGCGTTAGTCGGAAACTGACTTTCAAAAGTGATTGTTTTTTATGTGTGTACTTATAGATTGTGACACGACTGTTACGCTGCTTCAAACCAGAACATTGTATCTCTTCTCGTTCCGAAGTTATTAGCGACCTTAGAACGCCATCAGGCAGAGCTCACATGTAGCGTTAGTCGGAAACTGACTTTCAAAAGTGATTGTTTTTTATGTGTGTACTTATAGATTGTGACACGACTGTTACGCTGCTTCAAACCAGAACATTGTATCTCTTCTCGTTCCGAAGTTATTAGCGACCTTAGAACGCCATCAGGCAGAGCTCACATGTAGCGTTAGTCGGAAACTGACTTTCAAAAGTGATTGTTTTTTATGTGTGTACTTATAGATTGTGACACGACTGTTACGCTGCTTCAAACCAGAACATTGTATCTCTTCTCGTTCCGAAGTTATTAGCGACCTTAGAACGCCATCAGGCAGAGCTCACATGTAGCGTTAGTCGGAAACTGACTTTCAAAAGTGATTGTTTTTTATGTGTGTACTTATAGATTGTGACACGACTGTTACGCTGCTTCAAACCAGAACATTGTATCTCTTCTCGTTCCGAAGTTATTAGCGACCTTAGAACGCCATCAGGCAGAGCTCACATGTAGCGTTAGTCGGAAACTGACTTTCAAAAGTGATTGTTTTTTATGTGTGTACTTATAGATTGTGACACGACTGTTACGCTGCTTCAAACCAGAACATTGTATCTCTTCTCGTTCCGAAGTTATTAGCGACCTTAGAACGCCATCAGGCAGAGCTCACATGTAGCGTTAGTCGGAAACTGACTTTCAAAAGTGATTGTTTTTTATGTGTGTACTTATAGATTGTGACACGACTGTTACGCTGCTTCAAACCAGAACATTGTATCTCTTCTCGTTCCGAAGTTATTAGCGACCTTAGAACGCCATCAGGCAGAGCTCACATGTAGCGTTAGTCGGAAACTGACTTTCAAAAGTGATTGTTTTTTATGTGTGTACTTATAGATTGTGACACGACTGTTACGCTGCTTCAAACCAGAACATTGTATCTCTTCTCGTTCCGAAGTTATTAGCGACCTTAGAACGCCATCAGGCAGAGCTCACATGTAGCGTTAGTCGGAAACTGACTTTCAAAAGTGATTGTTTTTTATGTGTGTACTTATAGATTGTGACACGACTGTTACGCTGCTTCAAACCAGAACATTGTATCTCTTCTCGTTCCGAAGTTATTAGCGACCTTAGAACGCCATCAGGCAGAGCTCACATGTAGCGTTAGTCGGAAACTGACTTTCAAAAGTGATTGTTTTTTAGGTGTGTACTTATAGATTGTGACACGACTGTTACGCTGCTTCAAACCAGAACATTGTATCTCTTCTCGTTCCGAAGTTATTAGCGACCTTAGAACGCCATCAGGCAGAGCTCACATGTAGCGTTAGTCGGAAACTGACTTTCAAAAGTGATTGTTTTTTATGTGTGTACTTATAGATTGTGACACGACTGTTACGCTGCTTCAAACCAGAACATTGTATCTCTTCTCGTTCCGAAGTTATTAGCGACCTTAGAACGCCATCAGGCAGAGCTCACATGTAGCGTTAGTCGGAAACTGACTTTCAAAAGTGATTGTTTTTTATGTGTGTACTTATAGATTGTGACACGACTGTTACGCTGCTTCAAACCAGAACATTGTATCTCTTCTCGTTCCGAAGTTATTAGCGACCTTAGAACGCCATCAGGCAGAGCTCACATGTAGCGTTAGTCGGAAACTGACTTTCAAAAGTGATTGTTTTTTATGTGTGTACTTATAGATTGTGACACGACTGTTACGCTGCTTCAAACCAGAACATTGTATCTCTTCTCGTTCCGAAGTTATTAGCGACCTTAGAACGCCATCAGGCAGAGCTCACATGTAGCGTTAGTCGGAAACTGACTTTCAAAAGTGATTGTTTTTTATGTGTGTACTTATAGATTGTGACACGACTGTTACGCTGCTTCAAACCAGAACATTGTATCTCTTCTCGTTCCGAAGTTATTAGCGACCTTAGAACGCCATCAGGCAGAGCTCACATGTAGCGTTAGTCGGAAACTGACTTTCAAAAGTGATTGTTTTTTAGGTGTGTACTTATAGATTGTGACACGACTGTTACGCTGCTTCAAACCAGAACATTGTATCTCTTCTCGTTCCGAAGTTATTAGCGACCTTAGAACGCCATCAGGCAGAGCTCACATGTAGCGTTAGTCGGAAACTGACTTTCAAAAGTGATTGTTTTTTATGTGTGTACTTATAGATTGTGACACGACTGTTACGCTGCTTCAAACCAGAACATTGTATCTCTTCTCGTTCCGAAGTTATTAGCGACCTTAGAACGCCATCAGGCAGAGCTCACATGTAGCGTTAGTCGGAAACTGACTTTCAAAAGTGATTGTTTTTTAGGTGTGTACTTATAGATTGTGACACGACTGTTACGCTGCTTCAAACCAGAACATTGTATCTCTTCTCGTTCCGAAGTTATTAGCGACCTTAGAACGCCATCAGGCAGAGCTCACATGTAGCGTTAGTCGGAAACTGACTTTCAAAAGTGATTGTTTTTTATGTGTGTACTTATAGATTGTGACACGACTGTTACGCTGCTTCAAACCAGAACATTGTATCTCTTCTCGTTCCGAAGTTATTAGCGACCTTAGAACGCCATCAGGCAGAGCTCACATGTAGCGTTAGTCGGAAACTGACTTTCAAAAGTGATTGTTTTTTATGTGTGTACTTATAGATTGTGACACGACTGTTACGCTGCTTCAAACCAGAACATTGTATCTCTTCTCGTTCCGAAGTTATTAGCGACCTTAGAACGCCATCAGGCAGAGCTCACATGTAGCGTTAGTCGGAAACTGACTTTCAAAAGTGATTGTTTTTTATGTGTGTGCTTATAGATTGTGACACGACTGTTACGCTGCTTCAAACCAGAACATTGTATCTCTTCTCGTTCCGAAGTTATTAGCGACCTTAGAACGCCATCAGGCAGAGCTCACATGTAGCGTTAGTCGGAAACTGACTTTCAAAAGTGATTGTTTTTTATATGTGTACTTATAGATTGTGAGACGAGGCTCTTCCTGCTTCGAACCAGAACATTGTATCTCTTCTCGTTCCGAAGTTAGCGACCTTAGAACGCCATCAGGCAGCGCTCACATGTAGCGTTAGTCGGAAACTGACTTTCAAAAGTGATTGTTTTTTATGTGTGTACTTATAGATTGTGACACGACTGTTACGCTGCTTCAAACCAGAACATTGTATCTCTTCTCGTTCCGAAGTTATTAGCGACCTTAGAGCGCCATCAGGCAGAGCTCACATGTAGCGTTAGTCGGAAACTGACTTTCAAAAGTGATTGTTTTTTAGGTGTGTACTTATAGATTGTGACAAGACTGTTACGCTGCTTCGAACCAGAACATTGTATCTCTTCTCGTTCCGAAGTTATTAGCGACCTTAGAACGCCATCAGGCAGCGCTCACATGTAGGGGGGGGGGGGGGGGGGGGGGGGGGGGATTTTTTTTTAGGTTTTTTTTTGGACCACTTTTACGTCCCAAACCCAAAACTTTATTTTCTTTAAGTTTTTGCCCCATGGGAAAGGTACAGACGTTAGGGGCTGTTTTAAAAGGGATTGTTTTTTTTTGGATTATAGATTTGAACGCTTTAGCGTTTAAAAAGAACTTTGATTTTTTCCTTCCCAATTTATTGGTTAGGCCTAGGGGCCACATGTCGTTTAAACGACTTTGTATTTTTTTTTTGGTTTTATAGTTTTACACACGCCGGTTTAAAACCAGAACTTTTTTTCCCTCTTCCCAATTTATTGGTTAGGCCTAGGGGCCACATGTAGCGTTACGGAAATGACTTTCTTTTGGTTTTTTTTGGGGCCTTAAGTTTGGAAACCACTTTTCGTCCCAAACCCAAAATTGTTTTTTGTTGGTTTTTGGGATTGAACGCCTAGGCGGTCAAGACTTGTAAACTCTTTCAAAAGTATTGTTTTTAGGGGCTTAAGAGTACAGACGTTAGTCCAAACCCAAAACTTTATTTTTGTTAAGTTTTGGCCCCTTAAAAAGGGGAACCACTGTAGCGTTACGGAAATGACTTTCTGATTTTTTTTTAGGGCTTAAGTTTGGACCACTTTTAGCGTTAAAACCGAAATTGACTTTCCCTTTAAAGTTTTAGGCCCTTAAAAGACAGGAAGGTACGTGCTTACGGAAATGACTTTCTGATTTTTTTTTAGGGTTCTTAAGTTTGGACCACTTTTAGCGTTAAAACCAAAATTTACTTTCCCTTTAAATTTTTTGCGTTTTGCCCCTCAGGAAGGTCAATGTAGCGTTACGGAAATGACTTTCTGATTTTTTTTTAGGGGTTTTTTAAAGGAAAAGACGTTACGTGTTTAAAACCGAAATTGACTTTCCCTTTAAAGTTTTAGGCCAAAAAAAGGGCAGCGTAGGGTTGCTTACGGAAATGACTTTCAAAAGTTTTTTGGTT